>CAXKVW010000772.1:0-56457 GCA_964058825.1 Carex arenaria
GTATTCGATCCGTTTTCACCCCTATCTATAACAGAGATCTCGAGTTTCAAGCAAAAATGCAGCAGATATGGACTGAGACTATAACCAATGTCAAAATCAGGTTAATTTCCATACAGGCTATTACACAATGGATTACCATAAAGTACCAGAATTAAACACGTGGTATCATTACTGAAATAATAAATTTTATTCAAATCATAACATGATGTCATGCCCAACTACCTTCAATCAGTGCCTGCAAGTTTTATACATAGAGAGAATTATCAAATTTGCAGAAGGAAATGAAAAAGACAGTTGTATATGTGTAAAAGGAAACTTACTGAAGAAACCTCTGGGAAGTATGAAAGAACATCTGAGATATTAACAGTGTTGATATCCCTAATATTTATCCATTCTCTTACTAAAGCTATCAGTTCATCCATATCTGTTGCCATAACAAGATTATTTTTAAAAAAAGAAAGTTTTAGACATAGAAGACACCCCCTTCAGGGCGTACCTCATCGTTCTTAATCTGTAAGTTTCTTCCGGGTTCGAGTTCTTCTCTGAAGTTTTACCATTGCATTGGGAACAATGCAAGGTTTAAGTTTGGGAGAGGGGATTGAACCCTTGTATCTTAGGTTTTAGGGTTAATTTTTTTCTTTTTTCAATTTTTAGGGTATAACTAAGTTTTATCTGACCACGAATAAGGCTCATGATTGGACTTAATTGTTTGAGAGTGTAAGTTTGTTAGGACGTTTTCTTAGTTATAGAAATAGAATTTTGCATGACTGAACTTAATTATTTGAGATTGCATAAAGTCTGATTTAGATAGAATCATCACATGAAAACACACCAAATTTGAAAATTTTCAAAACAAAATTGTTGAGGCAATTCCTACATGAAAAAGTGGCATAGTCTCCAAGACACTTGTTTGAAATTTGAGATTTGGAAAGACTAAGGCTAACAACATAAGATTTGGAAAGAAATTTGAAAGATAATTTTCCTTATGCATTATGCAAGTAAAACTTATTTAAAGCTGAGAATATTTTCAATCTATATTCTATTATTTTTAGGCTCAATATTTTGACAAAATATAAATTAAGATAAGTTTTTAGATCATATAAAATAAATCTAAACTTTTGTGTGTATTCATAGTAGATGCAACTATATTTTATAAAAGATGACATAATAATAAGTCCCACCAAAAACCCAAAAATACTAATTATTAGAAGATAACGTAAAATAGGTCCCACCACCTTGGTTCGATTTGGGATCTGATGAAAATCCTTAGGTGCATTCGGAATGCATAACCTCTTGTTTATATCTATGCGTTAGAAGAATCACTCGATGAAATCTTTAGGTACATTTAGAACGAATAACCTCTTATTTGTATCTATGCGTTAGAAGAATCACTTGATCACCACCGCATTATGAGGCTCCGCCGCCATCGCCACCGCATCTCAAGCCTCCGTATTGTGACCCTATGGAGCAGGATGGGCCGATCTTTACTCTGGACGATTTTGAGGATCTAGAGCATGCAGATTCCCTGCAGTTGAATGTCGGACGATATCCTATGCAGATGGCACACGATGGTGAGGCTAGCGGTAGTGGGTCACATACGCACCATGACTTTGCGACTGGGCTGGTAACGTCCATCTTCTCTACACCCCCCGCTAGCTACTACTTTGGAGGAGGAGGCTGCCTGGGAGACTGCAGTCAAGCTAAGCAGAGAGGCAGATGTCACTACCGCTACACATCGTCCAGTCTGGGGGGCTACCCGACAGAGCTACCAGATGACAACCAGCTGAGCAATGGTCCTCCTCTGGTTAGATGATAGTTTTACTTTTATTGTTTTGTATGATTTATATTTGGTCTACTGTGTTTATCATTTTATGCTTATATTATCTTGTTTATCTATTTATATTTCCTACTTGATTATCTTTGTTTGTCATTTTACTTTTATTATCTCTGTTTGCATATCGTCTTTCTCTTATATCATAGCTATATCATACTTATAAATGTCAAAATATAAACCATACTAACAGATCATAATAAATTTAGTCGAAAAAACAAAATAAGTCAAAAAATCGTCTTAACATTAAATTCGGGAAATTAATATATCAATTATCTAAAAAAAAAATTAAGAACCGGTCAATTATTAGCCGGTTTCTATTAAAAATTAAGGACTGGCCAATAATTGGCTGGTTTGGATATTTTAAAAATTCCGTAACTTCTGTGAACATATTTGACAATTTTCATTTAATGTTTGATATAAATAAAAATCACCGCGCAAATAACTTGGATCTCCTCTATAGCCCAAAATATATCACTATTCATCCATAATGACTATAATAGTTACCAAAAAAATAGGGGGTAGGGGGTGCAGAATTTATTAACCTTAATTACCTTGCAAATTTGTGAAAAATATGTACAATCTGCAAAAATGAAAACTATCGTAAATGCTATCTATCACCAATTAACTTTTTTTTTTGTTAGGGTTATATCTATCACCAAAAAAATAATTGCATTCAGAGAAAATGTTCAGACATCCAATTAGTCATATTATTTTGAGTAACAAACAGGAGACAACCTCCTGTTTTATTACAAGCAATTGGTGACAACTGACAAGGGTTTGAAGGATTTTTAAAAGTAACCCTAGCTTCGTTGGATTTATCGGGGGTGGGTGGGTGAAAAAGGTCAAAAAAAAAAAAATATATATATATATATATATTAAAAAGAAAGAAATAATTATTCGTATTGTCTGTTCATATATATTATATAGTTAGGTTAAGTGTTTAAGAATAGGAAATCAATGAGATGCGATTTCTTTTATTAAAAGATATGACGCACATTATGATTTTGTACAAGTGTAAGAAATTGTGACGTACATAACACTAGTGTTGTCGGCTTCTACAAATTGTGATGCACACAGCACACTCGACCTGCTCCATCCGCAATGCCAAATTTCCAACTTGACTAGGGGTGGAATATATATTTCTATACATTAATTGGATGGGCACCAGAATGTAACAAACTACAGGGTTGTTCATACTTTTCAGGCCTGCCAAATGAGAAATGTGACACCAAATTCTAAAGCTCCTCATGTTTAGTAAACTATAGGTATCTCCTTGTTAATTTGCTTCTATATTGAACTGCTTGGCAACAATTGACTTGAATGTTTGCTAGTCTCCAAGAGACGATGAAGACTATCCACCTGCCATATCGTTTTCCACTGTATTATTGATTAGGGCTATGCTATTATATATGTACATCTACATGAGGACGTAAAATTAGGTGAAATTGGGGATAATTTAATGCTATGGATAATGAAGATAAATCTGAGCCCATGTATTAATATATAGAAGGGATGTCAATTTAGCTCCATTCCAGCCAGGTTCCAGCAATAATTCTGGTAAATGTCCAATTGAAAGAAGTATTCACATTTCATAAATACACCTCGCTTTCAAAAGATGGCTGTTCTTCAGTTGGTATAACTTTTTTTTTTTTTTGAAAAGTGGGGAGTGCCTACCTATTTCCATAGAAACAAAATAATTCATACAAAACAACCAACAACATAAAAAAGAACAACTAAAGAACTAATCCCACAAGTTGGAAAGCAACATGTGGATAACTAAAAACATAAAAGTAGATAGCATAAACAACAAAACATAACAACCAATAGAAATAGGAAACTACGTAAAAGTAGAAGAACTAGAATTAGCAGTAGAGTCCATATCGAAATAAGCACCATCAACAGCATCAATCTCATCCCTATATCGAAGATAATCTGATAAATCAGATCCCTCTAATCCAAAGTGCTAGATCATCCTCGGAATCCCATTGGTTGTTTTCCCCTTCCTGGATATCAGAATCCGACAGAATGATAATGCTGCCTGCCTGATTTAAATGTGTAATATTCATAGGTAAAATCAAAATTAATTTTAAAAAAAGAGTCATTCATGTTTGTCTTACACTAAAAATAAGTAAGAGTTATTATTTGAGAACCTAGAGATTTACAAGTAGGTACAGCAGAATTATCAAAACACACTTTATTTCTAGCTAACTAGATAATCCAGATTGTAGCAGTTCTATTAAGTTCTATTAACTTATGATATTTAAGACGGATCCAAGCATCTAAAAGCCAAAGCTTTAAAACAATGTCACAATTAAAAGTAAAATTATTGAAATTTGTTATTCATGACCAAATGGAACGAGTAAAAAAATAGGTGACAAACAAATAGTCAGTTATCTCAAAAGATTTACAAAATGGACAAATAAGATCACCCTGCCAGCTCCTGTTGGCAAGGTTTGCCTTGGTTAAAATTTTATTTTTCTTAACAAGCCACATAAATATCTTAATCTTCAGATGAATTCTTCTGTTGGTATAACCTCACATCGAACTATATCAAATTATTACAAAATTTTCACTGAAATCGATATGTACAAATTCAAATTTGTCTTTAATTATTTAATTAGATACACTGTTTTCATTAAAGCTCATACAATGGAAAACAATGGAAAAATAGTAGACCACTCGTTTATTCATATAACAAAACATACACAATTACACAACTGATACAGATACCAATAACAACATAAAAACATATAACACTTAAATTAAGACGATAATACAAGTACAATTGTTGTTTCACGACTATTACACAAGCCTGATAAGCAAGAGGGGTTCAGCCCTTTTAGCAGGCTAGCTCAATTATTTATTACGGTACACAATAGGAAGCGAAGTATGATTTTAGGTTCTTCATAATCTGCATAAACACACAATGTGGTTACATGATGCTACAAGGCGGTTCCGTGGATTCACAGAAGATTTTAGGTGGCTGACTTGACTCGCAATTACCCCACGGTGGATGACCCCCGTGACTGGGCCCACTGCCCCAACCGGGACCGCACATTCCAGGCCAACTCTCTACCCCACAAGAGCAACATATGTAACAGTTGGACCATGGTTTGAAGCATGGGCAAGGACGAGCACAACAAACCTTTAATGTAACTTGTGTTGGCCATGGACACATTGGCGGCTTTGGTTTTCGTGGATCCTCCTTTTTGCAGTCGCAGTCACAGTCACGTTCGCATTTGCATTTGCGTTCGCATTCGCACTCGCATTTACATTTGCATTTACGTTCGCACTCGCATTTGCATTTGCATTCACATTCGCATTTGCGTTTCTTGCATTTTTTTATGCATTTGCATTCATCACATCCAGGCGGTGGCGGGGGTGGCGGCGGGGGCGGTGGCGGTGGCGGGGGCGGCTTCCTAATGTCTATGCAAATGATTATTTTAGAAAGCTTGCAAAGCAGCTTTCTTTTGAGTTGCTCCGGATCGAAAGGGCCAGATACCACCACATTATTATTCTTATCGTCATAGACAATTGACACAATGCGCATGCACTGTTTACCTAATTAACGAGAGAGAAAAATTACAAGAATATATGTGGTAATTGATGCTCATAATATAGATATATATATAATTGAACAATTCTCTTATATGTCATTATACGTTGCAACTGGCAGAGATAATCCTGGATTGCTTGTCGACAACGGCAACAGCTTAGGTCCACACTAATAACGAGTGTATACACCTACAGTTAATTTGAAGTAATTGAGATTAATTGTATGATTAACTTTGAAGTAATTGAAATAGCTTACTAAGAGAATGGAAATGGAATTTTTGAAATGAACTTAATGCGAACCTTGTCTCCCATTGTTAGATAGGGGTCGGAATGACGGCCATCTAGTTTTAGTGATTCAGTAAGAGCTAGTTGCAAGGGTCCTATTTAAACTGTCCTAGGCATTCCCAGTATCCAATTAGACACAGACACCAGCCTTCTTTTCTTTTCTTTTTTTTTTCTGATAACTTAAGACTACAAAATAAAAATGTTTTTTTTTGTTTTTTTTCCGAACCTAGCTAGCATAAGCCGCCATTTTTATTTATATCCCACGTTAAATATAAATTGTAAACTATGTCCACTAAACTTGAGAAATTTTAAACCTACCCAAACCGACTATTAAATAGCCGGTTCCTAATTTTTATTAGAAACTGGCTATTAAGCCACCGGTTACTAATAAAAATTAGGAACCGGTTATTTAATAACTGGTTCTTAGGTTTTATTCAAGCAAGAGCAGAGGCAAAAGAGAGACGTGTTTTCTCTCCAAAATTCAGTAAAATTCTGAAAGAGAAAGAGAGGAAGAGAGGAAGAGAAGAGGAGACGAGGGGAGGACGCGGAGCTACTGTGTTCTACGGTGTTTTTGTATAGTACGTATAGTATTTTTATACAGTAAATACATTATTTTTTAACATTATAATATTTTTGAACATTAGAAATCTACAGTGTTTTTCTACAGGGAAATCTCAGAAGGTCGAGTCAAAAGGGAAATCTCAAAAGACCAAGTCAAAAGGAAAGTCTCAGAAGATGTGGTCTTTTTGTATTAAAAAGGAATGTCAAGAATGTCCTCGACAAGCTGCATTGCGCAGGTCAATGGAACCCAAGGGCGATGATGATTTTGCAGAAAATCTTTACTTGTAAAAAAAACCTGATCAATCAAGATCCGCCCACTACGACTCGTACCGGCAAGGTCAAACCAAAGAAAAATACTAGTAAGACCGTCTCTTCGTCTGCTGCGACTGGACCAGACTCAGACGATGATTTTGTTCCTTATACCAAAGGTACTGGTTCTGAGAAGTAGTATTATTTCAAGGTATGTAATAATTATTTAGCAAATGTGATGTACTTTTCATTGCCAACAATTTATGCAATACTTATGTTTATCTTATTAGGCTTTGTAATCGGATCCAACTATATTTATAAATGTCAAAATATAAATCATACTAACAAATCATGATAAATTTAGTCGAAAAACTGAATCATAATAAATCAATCAACAAAATTTGTCAAATAATTGTCTTAAAAACGAGAATTTCAAATATATACATCAAAATTATGTTTAAATGTTTTTATATCTTCTCTTTCAATTTGATACTTACAAATTTAGTCAAAAAACTATGCATTAACTATCCACATTTAAAAAAAACTATTTTTATTGGGAACCGGCGGCTTAATAGCCGGTTTTTAATAATAAAAATAGGAACCGGCTATTTAATAGCAGGGTTGGGTAAGTTTAAAATTTCTCAAGTTTGGTGGACATAGTTGACAATTTGTATTTAATGTTGGATATAAATAAAGAGGAGGGATCAAGTTACACCTTTTTTTTTGACACATTTTGACATCTACCATTTTCAAAGTCCAAATAGTCGATCCAAACCGTTAAACATGATTGATATACTAAAATGTGCTTGGAGATCAAATTTTATATTTTTTTGAATTTTTTTACTATTTATTAAGATGGTTACAAAATTGTTGTTTTCGGACCATTGAAAAACAGCGATTTTGTAACCATCTTAATAAATAGTAAAAAAATTCAAAAAAATGTAAAATTTGATCTCCAAGCACATTTTAGTATATCAATCATGTTGAACGGTTTGGATCGACTATTTGGATTTTGAAATCACAAAATTAACCTATAAAAAAAACAATGTCATGATGTGTCAAAAAAAATGGTGTAATTGGATCCCTCCTCATAAATAAAAATGTCAGAGTATAGACACCTAAATGACTTTTCTTTACACTGAGAATGGATGACAATATGACATATTGACAATGAACATCATAATATTCAAGTATTAAAAAGGGGGTGTGTGTGGGCCCAATATGACTTGGATTTTCTTGTCAAAAATTGAAATGCTATGAAGATGGAAAAGACTGAAACTAATTATTGATGCATTACAATCAGCATAAGAATGAAGAGTCTCTTAATAGAAAGAAAGCTAGCACGCCATTAATTGTTATGTTTTTCATTTGAAGCTATGTATATGTATCTCAATTCTAAAGGAGCTGTGATAAACCTAATTAGTATCAAATAGTGAAGTTCAATATCTCACAACTCTGATCGATCACTATTAAGTTGAAAAAAGAACTTAAATTGCAACAACTCGTGAAATTTCTTAAAGAAAGCACAAATTCTAAAAATAAAACGAAGTTCTTACAAAACACAACAAATTTTAGAGTGAAGAGGGAACATTGTATCTTTACACACAGAGAAAGAGCGACCATTATACCTATATAGATATCAGATCTGAGAAAGAGGGATGTCGCAAGGAAGAGGATTGGGGCGAGGCTGTACCTGTTTTATTATCAACACAGCACTATGTGACCCAAACTTTACTCTTAATAATTTATTTTGATAAAATTACTTTTAATAAATTGACATTTGACAGTGTAGGATCAGGGACTGTCTGTGCCTCTTGCACCAGAAAGAGTTGTGACACAAGTTTTTCTACATACCATAATTCACAATGACCCATTCAGAACTTCTTTGGCATACAAGTGAAGTTATGAATATATATCAGCACCAGATTTTAATCATGAATTGGGTAAAGTATCATATCAGCAGCAGGTTTTTTCATGAATTGGGCACAACTTAGGAATCAAATAGCTCTGCAGACTATTAGCATGCTTAATAGTTGAATAGCATAGGACAAACCCAAAAGCACATAATAACCTTCATAACATATAACTGACCATTTAACAAAAATATACATACAAGTTGCATATAAAAACAAAAAAAATAATCATTTTCCAAATATAAAATTTATGAAATTAAAGTTCTGAGGCACAAATGATGTTAAAGCTAGCATATAAACTAAATTTTAAACCAAACATTACATAACAAATAATTTAGCCATTTTTCCATATTTAAGCCCATATAAGGATCTTGATGGATTCGAACCATCGTCCCCCTGAAGATTAGGGACTCTGTCCAAATGCTTTTGAGCTAAAGACCCATTTCAACAGGCAAACTATTATATCTGCCACCCAGATAAATTCCACTCATATTGAAAAACAATCTTTTCCCATTACAGGAAAGAACAATTATGAATACCATTCTCATTTAAATAAATTCTCACACAAAAATAAGCTTTCAATGCTAAGATATGAATACCATTCTCACTAACAACATAATGTCCACCATCAACACATCACTAAAAAAACACATAACACCATATGTTCAACTTACGTTTTATCAATTCATACCTGTGAAATAAAAAATGAATGCCTTTTGCCTAACTGTAAAAAATATGCAAGCAAAGTTCCTTTTTCTTCTGTTTTCCACAGGTCCTCAATGCAAATATTTTAAGTTAGCAAAAAGAGAAATATACAATTTTAACAGAATAATGACAAAATTAAAACAGAATTTTAATATAAAAATAAACTAATTTAATATGAGCATATGAATTTTCAATGAAGCCTCAACATGCAAACTATAAAACTTAAAGATTTAGAAAACACCTCCCCTGTACATATACACAACAACTGATCAACCTTTCTGATACCATCTAAAAGACTACAATATATGAAGTGAGACTGGAGCTCATCGTTACCTAAGAAAATATGAAAGTACAAAATTGCCGACATTGAAAAATAGAAAACATCTGCAACTTTATATAGTTATGAACTCCGCAAAAAATGCATACAGCTGTTCTTATCAGATCCAAAAACCATAACAATTTCAAGCATAATGAAATAACCTAACAGATTAACTTATATTGAACAGATCCATTTTTCATTATAGTGGGACAAAAACAACTTATTATTGCCACAAGAACAAAAACAACTTCAGATATGAGTTAATGTAACAATTAATCAATAGCATCAGCAATAAGCAATTAGAATTTGCCAGATTTCAGAAGGCATACAAAATCATCTGTAGAAGTCTGTTCACATTAGAAATAAAAATAAATTATTTCCAAAACTCCTTCCGACATGCAACAAGCTTCAAATAAATGAATCTATATTTAATGTTTCAACTGTTTATGTAATCATTAATCATTTAACAATATAAAAGAGCTTTACTAAAATCAATTTTATGTTAATTTGACATTAGCTATAAATCATCGATCTAAATTCAGGGCTTCTACTTTTATAACATTGTAATTCATCTGCAATTAGGGGTTCTTTTTTTGTAACATCATCATACTGATGTATATTACCTGTACTATATTATACAGAAATTTATTTAAATGTAATTAATCGAAATTAACTTTGAGATATACCTCAGTATAGTAGTTCAGTAGGCTTTAATTGCAAGGCTTCCATCATCAAGCAATTTATAGAGAAGGTTTTGTAGCAATCAGGTGCTCTGTAAAGAATATGTAACGAGAAAAGGGGCATAGAGAGAGAGAGAGAGAACAACAACAACACCCCACAAGAGGGATAACCTGGGGGCAAAAATAACTTCCCCATGCGATCTCCCTCAAACAACAAATAACTTTTTATTACTACGGTTGACCTGCCATGCAAGCGCACCCGACATGGCACAGGCCTCTAAGTACAAAATATATACAATATATCAGATCAGAATGCTTACAACTGTAACAGTACACACTTACGCAAACCTTCCAGTTGATAGAACCAAACATGCTCTCTGCCTCCAAAAAACTAAGTACGATATACCAGTCTGAGGAATCAAAATATCAATGAGATCCATTAGGCGACAAACTAGGCAGTTCAGATTACTGCTAAAACTCCGACCATATCAAGGTCATCTCCTGATTCTCCACAATTATCTATTTTTGGCCTTTGTTTCCTTTACTAAGATGTAAGAGTTGCATCTCCAAACACTCTCTTATAGAGGATAGAGGACAGAGAGATGACCCTGATCTTATGGAAGCTTCGTAATCGGAGAAGGTAGATTTCTTGGATCATATCGATCTGACTTGTAAAACCGATACCAATTTCAAAAGTCCTGCCGTAATTGTTCAAATCAGTGCCAGATCTAACCATCAAACGCGCTGCTTATAATATATCTCCCTCCACACTGTCGCACAATTCTCCGATCATTTCGACCTCAGCAAACCCTGATTTAGAATTGAATTGTGAGACAAATTTTTACGGAGAGGATAGAAGTGGGAGGCGTCTCCCGATTTGGCCGATAAGCAATCAGGAGCTGTACAATGTGAATGAGGGCTGTGCAATGCTGAAACTGAGGTACATGCAACCAATTCAATACTCAGAACCAAAGAAATCAGCATGGGAGAAGATCAGAAGATCTGGAGTTGGGAAGATTTAATAGATGAACATTTCTGTGGAGTGCTGTACATGACGGTTTAGCAACAACTGCTGAGCAAAATAGATGAATCCGTACCATAAACCCAGGATGGCTGAGATGTGCCACAGAAAATGAATTCTTAATGTATCTCCATTTTTCTGCTGAGCTCAAGGGAACCAAGTAGTTTGTTTTAGGATTTTAATTTCGATTTTCGTCTGTTGTAACTGTAATGTTTTAGACTCTTTATTCTAATATACGCCTACGGACTTGTCATAAAAAAAAACTGCAGCTGCTGCGAGTTCATATATGGTTTGGAAAGCAATCAAAACCTCTCGAGGAACTTTTTGAGGTCGAAAGAAAAATCAATGACGAAAAACCAGTTATCTATGGTACTACTACCACTGTCAATTATATTGAACTTCATTTAAGAAATAACTAGTAATTTCTTCAACAAATGCTTAACTGATCTATAGAACCATTATAAGTACTAGCACCGTACTGGACTCATTGTTTTTACTTTTTAGGTTTGATTAAACTTTTTGAAGAACGAGTAGCTTGAAAGCTAAATTGCCAAATCATAGCTTCAATGGACACCTTCAGTTTAAAATTCAAAGGCATATTAGTCAGTTCATCTTTTAAAATAATCAAATAAAATATTGAATGAATAAAAGGGGATAGAAGAAAAAAAGTTATTTTTTATGGGTATAATGGATATTACGATGATTTTATAGGGAAATTGGCTATTTCAAAAGTTTAGATGGGCATACCAAAAATTTTCCCTTTTCTTATATCTCTCGCACTTGCAATTATTAAATACGGAGGATAAACATGAAAGTAGAGTTAAAAATTGCATTAGAAATAATTTTCATAAATATAACAAGGTTTTAATTTTGACAATTTAATTTTGTCATTTGAAGTTAATTTAATAAATTTTAATATTGAGCTTACCAAAGAGCCTATTGAGCTTAAGAACACCCTAGCTAGTTCTACTCCCATCAATATGTATTTTTAATTAATTAAATTATGAAATGGAGATATTAATAAAAGAAATGAATTTGGATAGAAAAATCTAATTTGGAATTTTTGATAGGTAAATATCTAAATAGCGAAATTTTGATGTGTGTGTTGAGGTTGGCTAATATATTAACGTTGGTATAAACTATAAAGTAGTTCGTTACAAAGAATGGATTTTGTAATTTTGAAGTTCAAATAATCAATTTGAAGTGCTCAGCGTGTTCTTCATATTAATTCTTCATATTAAAATGTGCTTAGATACCAAATTTTACATATTTTGAAAAAAAAAATTACTATTTTTTTATTTTTGAAAATCATTGTTTAATATGTTAAAATCATAATAAAAAAAATATGAAAACTGAGATTTTCAAAAATCAGAAAAATATAGTAATTTTTTTTCAAAAAAATGTAAAATTTGATCTCCAAGCATATTTTAATATGTAGAATATGTTGAGCACTTCAAATTGATTATTTGAACTTCGAAGTTATAAAAGTCCACTTGATATAACGAGCTGCTCTATATCAACGTTAGTATATTAGCAATGGCGGATCTAGGTTCAATGAATGGGGGTCAATTGACCCCCATTCATTTGCAATTTTTTTTATTTATACCCTATTTTTAATAAATTTAAGCTAAAATATTATGAATAAAGTGAAATTGACCCCCATTCGTAGTAGGAAATTTTTATATACTTGACCCTCATTCGTATTTGACCCCCATAACTTGAAAGTCTGGCTTCGCCCCTGTATATTAGACAACTCCTCTCTCTCTATATATATATTTCTAATACTTTTATGCTTTGTATGGAAATTAATTTTACATTATCCATGATATTTTAATTTGAACTACATAGAAATTTTTTTATAAGTATAAAAAATTTGAAAATGAATAAAAATTAATTGATCACGTATGTATGTACGTTTACTATGCATCCGATTCTCGCTGAGCGTATATATGATTTTGCGTACAAAAGAAATATCATTATGTATGAACACTATTGTTACCACTTCCATAGTTCCATACGATTTTATTAAATCTTTATTTTTCCCCCATTAATGGGTTCCAGTTCACTTGGTAGCAGCTTTCAAAAAAAAAAAAAGATTAAAAATTTAGAATAAAAACCAAAAGAAAATACAAAATTGCTTGAGAATTCTCAAGGTCGCCCGACGAACCCACCGGCCACCGCCGTATAATTGGAGCACCTCCGTCACTGTAATTATATAAAATTAAATGTATTTATCATATTAGTAATTTAGAATTTTTTTTACATCAATTTAAGACATCTTTGTAATGTGAATTTTGCTGATGTGACAAAAAGAATTAATTTTCAGAATTAGCAAGGACAGTAATTTTCTGTAATTGTAAAGTAATTCAAAAAACATACGTAATATTTTCAAATAAATCGTTAATTTCAAAAATATTGAAATAATAAGTACTCTATTGTAATTAACAATCGAAATTTGCAATCAAGATTTGCAAACGAGATGGACATGAGATGAGTGTGTGTGTGTGTTATATATATTTTTTGCAAACAATAGAAGAGTCGATGGAAATCAGTTCAGCGTTGAGCCGTTGAATACTCAGACAAGATATCTAGAAGTTTTGAACCTCAATCCGTGTTTATTTTTCCATAGTTGTGGGCTGTTCGGTTCGTTTCTAGAGGAACTAGTTTTAGAAGGAATTATTTTTTTATAAACAATACTTAAAAAACAAAATTTAGAAAACCAATATAATTTTTTTTTTACAAAAAATATAAGAATTGAGTTGACAACTCGGTCCGATTTCTTTTTATCAGGGACTGAATTGGCATCTCAGCTCCAAATTGTTTTATAGTTTTTACGAAGACCAACCATAGAAAATCTCTAAAAAAGTATCGGACTGAATTGCCAACTCGGTCTCATATTAACTGAACTAGAAAATAATTTATCAGTAAATCCTAAAAAAAACAGTTGGAACCAAATTGTTAATTCGGTTCCAACTAAAAATACTAAAAACACCAATGACTACTCAGTTTTTATAATTTTTATAAAAAAAATAATCATATTAAATTTTTAAATTTTTTATTTTTAATTATGGTTTAAAAAAAATGTTTAAAAGCCCCCATCCAGCTGCGCCTTAATGAAACAGCCTGCCGCTGCCGCTGATTAAATGAAAAATAAATAAATAAATTTAAAGAATAAAGAAAATCTCTCTACGGCTGCCTACTGGCACACCAAACGATATCATTCTATCGGTACAAATCGCCTCCAGCGATACCCGAATTCGTATCCTCTGCATTAACTCAAAAGTGACTCTTTGGAGATGATGCATCTGGAATTATGGATCATGAGAGCAGTTTGGCACTCAAATTGAGTTTGATGGGTTTTATAATTGTCCGAGTCACTTTAAAATTTGTATGTTGCTTTAATACCTGTGTATGTTCGTTTTAATATACGTGTGCATGAATCTTAAAGTTGATCGAACGGTTATGGAACCCATCAAACCCAAGCTACTCCCCTGGATCATATGATTTGAATTAAGATTTGTGCGGACTAAATCTGCACTAATATTAAAGACTATGTGTTAAAATCAGATGACCGGGTTGGCTCCGTTTAAAATTAGACAATAGAGTTATATTAACTCCAAAGATTTCTTTCTGAATTAATGCAGAGAATACGTGTTCGACTGTTCGAAATACACTAGGAAAATGATAGAACAACCTAGTAGCAACCTCGTGTATGCTATCATACAATCACAAAAAAAACATTTGTTTTTGAGTGAGTCTATGGTACTATGCATATCATGGGTTGATTCATAATAGAGTCAATATTTTCATTTTGAAAATCTTAATAGTCAATCTGAACCGTTCAACATGATCCCCATATAAATATCTACTTGCAGACCAAATTTTTATATTTTTGAAAGAAAATTACTATTTTTCAAGATAGGTAAAAAAGCACTTGATCTGAAAATTCTAGATCATTCAAAACTGTGATTTTCTACCTATCTTAGAAAATAGTAAAAAAATATCAAATTTAATCTGCAAGTACATTTTCAAATGAAAATCATTTTGAATAGTTCGGATCGACTCTTAAAATTTTGAAAATAAAAATATTAATATGTATTACGAACTAAATCATAATATGCATATTGCCATAGACTCATTCTTTTTTCTTTTTTTTTTGTTGAATGTGTCTTCTTTTTTATATTTCTTTTATTTTAACCATTGTTTTATAAAATTTAATATTTGTAGGTCAAAGGCAGTATCTGATTTGTTTGTACATCAATTGATATACTATATAAAAATAATTCAATTGTACGAGTTATTCAAATAGGTCGGAATAATTCACACAAATACACACAAAATTAGGCATGCATATTTAACTGACAATAGCACGTCGGTCTAGGTCATCCATAAAACAAGTCACATCATATTTACACATGTGTAATTTCTGTCACAGGCGATTTCCACATTCTCATATCACAATTTTGTCAATCCAATAAAAATTTCAACCAACATTGAAAGTCTGTTAATCCACTGGAAAGTTCAACCAACAATGGGAGACTACAATCACAAATCAAATTCTAACTTTAGACCCGCTATCTCGTTAAATATGCCCATAATTCAATATGCAATACCAATATTCAATTCAACCATACAAAATGAAAACACATATTATAGAAAAGTCTGAGTACATGATAGCAAGACATTCATAATTTCAAATATAATTGCAAGAACAGTTTGAAATCACTGCAACGTAGTCAGAATTCAAATCGATGACACAGTATCGATTGATAATCTATGTCATTAGAGTATTTCTCTTGTTTTCTAGCTTCTACTTATGTTTGATTTTCTTTCTCCGAATAGACATTGAGAGAGAGAGAGAGAGAGAGAGAGCGGTATTAAAAAGGCAATAAGATTTGGTCCAAATGGCTTTGGACCAAACACTATCCAAAAGCCTCTAAAAATCGTACGATTAAAGTCCGAACAGTTGATTTGAACCGCTCAATATGATTTTTATATTAAAATGTTCTCAGAGATCAAATTTTATATTTTTTGAAAATTATTTATTATTTTTTTTAGATATGTACAACATCATTGTTTCTGAACAGTCCAAAAACAGTGATTTCATGCGTATCTAAAAAAATAGTAAAAAATTTCCAAAAAAATATAAAATTTGGTCTCTGAGCATATTTTAATATGAAAATCATGTTGACCAGTTCGGATTAACTGTTCGGACTTTAATCGTAGGAGTTTTAGAGGCTTTGGACAATGTCCGGTCCAAAGCCATTTGGACCAAACCTTATCCCATTAAAAAGGGATTATTATGTGTGTGCCTTTATTAGAGGTTTTTAGAGATGTGATCCTGAAGTGGGTTTAAACAAGCATGCGCCGTTTGATTATAATAATTATATAATTGTTCTAACAAGTGCATCTCATTATGAAAATTTAGTCAATGCGTCAAAAAAATTCCCTTTTTTGGAAATATGTTTTTATTAATATTGTATGGAACATAATTATTGGAAGTAGTTGAATTTAAAAATTCGGAAATATAGAAGTAAATTAAATGGTAGCAATTAATATTGCTTCTATAATTATTAGTTAACAACATACCCACAAGTAAAGAATAATAAAGCACACATTCAAAAGATGTGACTCTGAACAAAATATGTCCCCATATCATGTAAAAAATACTGTAGGCTCATATATAAAATGCTTATTTAAATTGTTTATAAGTAAATCATGCTTTTCGCGATTTACTTGTATGCCTTTTAAATTTTTTGGGCAAATTCTATTTTGTTTCACAATGATTTTTTTTTCCTTTAACAGTAATTATTAAAATTTTGAAACTTTCTATAATGTGTATATATAAAATTTTGGAGGAAATCAACTCAATTTAGCCTTTGTTTTCTTAACTAGCGTCTCAAAGGAGGTCATGTAAATGAACCTGCAATTTTCAATCTAGTACTTAAAAGTCTTGGTTATTAGAATAATATCAGTAAGATTCATGTTATTGTAACTTAAGATCAACTGGGAATACATCCCGATATTAAATCATATAACATTTTTATTAACGGATATTGTAAGTAATTTGAAATTTGAAAACAAATGAGATGTTGAGTTTGTTGATTTTTAAAAGTTGAAACATAAAGCCATAACTTATTCCACCATAATATTGGGTCAAATAAAGAATGTCGAGGTATTGTTGGATAACAAAAATTTATAATTGGTTATTAAGATTTTTAAATGAGACCAAAGTATAATAAGTTATTATCAAAACCTACCAACTTCTTTTTTTGTATCAGAAAATATTCATTTATCTTTTCATAGGTAATAGAACTACTTTTTATAGTTAATATAACTAGATTAATTAGATTGAAAATAATATTATTTCGGTTTTCAACTAACTTTCGGGAGAACTGCTTGATTGCTTCGGACAGGCCAGAAAGCACCTCTCGAAGGCGGAGGCGGAGGCGGAGGCAGAGGCGAACTCTAATTGAACTTCAGCAGAGACGGAGGCAGAAAAGGGACACAATTTTTAGAATCGGAGTTTGAATTTGTGAATTAATTCCCGTCTAACGTTTGATTTTTTTAGCGATTTTAGCGAAATGAAAGGCTTTTGCAAGCTTTCATCTGTTGAAAGCTTTCAATTTTGTGAGGTTTTCTCCAGCCATGAAAGACCTCTTGTAAATGCCACATAGGAGAGAGAGTCCGCCAGGTCAGCATTTGCAAGGCTAAATGAAAAGCATTGGAGTTGCACTTATATTGTTCTAACAAAATCAGATTTACTAGTATATATACAACCACACGTATAAAATAAACAGAATTATTATTTATTTCATTTAATTTCCAATAAATTTTCAAGTATTGCCATGATTCAGTGATGTTATATAAGAAAAGCCAATTTTACAATTTCTCTATGCAAAGGGAGCCCAAATCAAAGAAATACACTCAAACTTTAGTTTTTGTATAATTATGAGCGATTTTATGTTTTGTCACAAGTAAATTTAACCAAACTACTCAAATTGATTGATAATTCTATGTATTGATTTATTCTAACAGTTTTCAATTTTCACTTTGATATTAATTACAATTATTAGATTATCGGATTTTATTTAGTAAACCAGTTTGGTACGAGCTAATTCATTAATCATATCTTTAATCTGAAAAATTGTACAACTAGAGCATCCTTCCGATTAGTTTTTCATCCGACGGACAGGAAAGTATAACATTTATATATAGTTTTCTTTCTTCATTCTCCAAGTCGAATTCTATTTGACAGCCACTGTCAAATCAATTTCAAAAAAAAAAAAAAAAGTCGAATTCACATCCTCTCTATGAGTAGAACTAGAGTGCTCCTAAGTTCATCTAACTTCTTGTGAACTTGACTCTAAAATATATCGAAACCGTTGAAATTCTTCTACCTAATAATTGATGCATCTACATGTGAAAATTTGATGCATCACTCATTAGGTAGAAGAGTTTCAACGTTGGTGAACTTAGGAGCACCCTAGTAAATCCGGAGTTCCAGATGATTCTTTTTAAGTTAGCACGAATCTCAAAGCCCAAAAATACTGTCCGTCTCTCTGAATCTCTAACCAGCGAGATTTAATCTCAAACCGTGAAGTCAGGCTCATCCTCTGCAGTAATGGAGATGATTTGAATCCCTCCAAGTCGGACCTCAGCCCTTGGTCGTTTCGAATTCACATTCTCTCCGTTACTGCACAAGATAATCTTTTACCATTAGTAAATTCGGACTATTTTTATCTTGGCACGAATCTCAAAGTCCAGTAAGTACTGCACCCTAGGTCCTCCCGCGGTCCCGCCTGAGATTTAATCTGAACCTCTAAAGGGAAGCCCATCCTCTACTCTACGGTAATGGAGAGGATTTGAATCCGGTCGTTTCTAGATGTTTCCTCTTCTCGCCCTTTGTTTTTTTTTTCTTGTCAAATTTCAAATTCGAGGAAGATATTGAATACTTTTGCCTGAAAGTGAAAACTATTTTCCACATAATCCCTCGTGATCTGGCTTAATCATTTTTCTGTGGGGCCCAGTGCACGTAAATTGAGAAAACCAATTTGAATACATTTTCCAGAAGAAAATAAATATATCGCAAAAATATCAAATTTGAGTGGAATTTATTTTGTAAAATATTTTCTTCGCCTACAGCCTTACATTATAGTCAACAGGGTTTAAAGAAAAGGATAAATATGATTGCAAAAAGTATGTTAATAGCTAAAATTTGTGGATAAAAGTTAACACCTAAAATTATTCTGTTAGTATATTCCGTAAGAAAAAAAAAAACCTGAAATCTGAAAAATTTGACTAGTATCTACTTCAGACTATACTCCATAACAAATGACAAAAAATAAAAGACAAATCCGACCGCATACGATGATGGAATGTTGATAACTAAAGTCCGTTGGATCCGACTCCGCTGCTAGCAGGACCCTGGTTTTTCAAATCAAATTGTTAATTTTTTTTTTCAAATCAAACCATTAATCTGTGTTAAGATTCGTGCATGAAAAAAATTTAACGATTTGATTTGGAAATGCAGAGTCCTGCTTGCCTATTTGGCAAGCAACAGAGTTGGATCCAAGTCCGTTATAAAAATTATTCCTCCAGGCAAAACGGTAGGATATTATTGTCTACACTCGGTTCATTCTATAAAATTCTGTTGCATATATTATCTTTTTTGTCTACACTCGGTTCATTCTACCGCATACTGTATATGCGGTATGCAGCCACATATGCTGATTTTCATGCGAACTTATATATGCGGATTTTAAATGAGAATTCGTATATATAAACAAGCATACGGTAATATGTGGTATGACTCACTGTTAATATACTATAAACTGATAATATGTGGTATAAATCACTGTTAATATACTTTAAACCAGTATTTTTATTACTATTAATATACTCTAAATCAGTAATATGCTCTAAACTTTATATTCGCACTGAATATAATTTTTTTATTCAGATTGCACCAAATAGGAAAATATTTGGCCGAATATCTCATTTTTCACTTTTTTTTGTTTTTGCAATAATTCGGGATATAATTTCATAGAAAGGAGATATTAAACTACTATAAATAAATGAAATACAATAGAATGGCTTGCTTACATCCTGATAATTTTGAATCAGATCCTTATTTTAAACAAGGGATATCAGATCTATCAAATCGATTCATCATTGATAATTTATATTATGGGAAGATCTTTTACCCATATTAATTTGCAAATGGGATTTTTTTTATTAGATTAGTCCTTTTCTACTTTTGTTTGTCTTATAGCCTATTATTTGTCTTGCTAATCTTAATAAGATTATTCTTACTTTTTTTTATACTTTTCAATTTTTTATAATTTTCAATTAAATGTGATTAAGGATTTTTATATGAGACCGAATTTTACTGGTCCCACTCTACCCTAAACCCGTATATTTTTTAGCTAGAATTTTGCGAGAGCCCACTGATTTCAGAATTCAGGTCCAGGCTACGAAAGAAACCAAAGTTGCTTTATAAACAGCCCCATCCCAATCCTTTTCTTCTCCATTCCTATCTTCGCTCTTAAGCCTGCTGTCTCCAAATCCAATTCATCAACAAATCGGTAAGAACTCTATATAGCTTAAACCCTTGATATATCTTACCTCCTCAACCTATCCGATCCGGATCTATTACTGTCGTTTCTCTTCTCTTTGACCTTCTGACCAGATCGATTGTTTCTTCTCCTTTTTTTTTCTTGTTACAGTGTGAAAAATGGCCACAAAGAAGAGCGTTGGATCACTAACGGATGCGGATCTGAAGGGGAAGCGAGTGTTTGTCAGAGCCGATCTAAACGTGCCTTTGGATGACAACCAGATTATCACTGATGATACCCGGATCCGTGCATCAGTGCCTACGATCAAGTATTTGATTGATCATGGTGCCAAAGTTGTTCTTGCCAGCCACTTGGTGAGCCATCGTTCTCTATCTTCCTCTCTTTCTGCCTCATTTTGTTTGCTTTAGACTTTTTTATTTACGTTTTTGGTAATTGGTGAATCGATCTGTATATTTTTTTGGGTAGTAATATTTTGAATTTACTCGCAATCCTCTAGTGGCCCGTTGTTGAATAGAAAGTAAGAAAACCACGAATTAGAAAAAAAAATACAAATTTCAAGGAGGGAAATGATAAGGTAATTTGTTCAATAGAGAAAATTATACCTCTCCTGGTTTTCTGTTTTATTATTATTATTTTTTCATGGTTAGCGAGGTGGAAATAAAATGGCAGCATGTTTTTGCGTGATGCTTATTTTTCGAAACTTGATTGATTTTTATTCTTTATACTTTGATGAAAAAAAAATGTGAGAGGGGGAAACTTTGCACATTTCTGATGAATTGACAATTTTGCTCTGTGACTGTGATGTTGATTTATAACAAAAAGAAAAAGATTTGGGCATTCACTGGTGAACTCATCTCTTCTTGCCCATGAGCACTTTGATTAAGGTCACATGTCTAGGAAACTTTATTGGTGATTTGTGTTTTGCATTAGGCAAACATATGTTTGGAGCGCCTTTATAGTATGTACTTCTTCTCCATTGGACACCCTAATGGAGAAGATCTCCTAGTAACTCCAACAAGATGTGGAAAATGAGTCTTCAAATTGGTTTTGAATAATACGAACGGGAAAGATGAGTTGGATTAGTGAATATGCAAATTGATGGCTTCAGACATGACAATTGTGATATATTAATTCTGTCTAATATATATTTTCTTGATCAATATTTTAATAGCATGATATCATTCTTCCAAGGACCAATATTTGTCATGGCTTTGACAACTTTTTAGCTGGAATATTTGATAAGTTCATATCTCAACTGTTACATGTTTCTTGTCTTTCAATTCTATGCTTTCGAGTTGGGAAAGTGGACATAACCTCTACATTAAAATATTCTGCTTCTAGAGAATGTATGTAACATCACAATTAAAGTACCAATGGTTTTGACTTTTGAAGAATTTTTTATATATGTCATCTACTCATGCATGTCACCAAAAGCTTTACAAGTTGGTTTATTATCTTCTAATTTCAATTTTGTTGATTCATTTATATATTTTCCTGTTGACTTTTTGGTATACATGCTGTCCTTTTCAATTTGATTATGTATTCTCTGTATGCTTACACATGTTGGCTATATTAAAATACATGTATGAAAAAGTTGTTACACCGAATCCTATGTCTAATTTACCTCTATGTCTAATTGGCATTTATAGTATGGCGTACTTGTCAGTATCTGCAGGCTAATTGTCTAATTATGCAGATTGAAATGCAAATGTTACTAATGCTTTTTATGTTCCTTGTTTATGAGAAGTGGGTTTTACTTTTACTAATGTGGTACCATATGTAAGTTTCAGATAAATTTTTGTGTCACTCAATTTAATGCTAGATTAAAATTTGAGTATGTTTGTGTTTTCTGACAGGTATTTATTCCAATCAGAATAGTTGTGATATTGATAGATTATTTTCATGACAAATTCTATTTAAAATTTCAGGGGCGGCCAAAGGGTGTCAATCCTAAATACAGCTTGAAACCTCTTGTGCCTAGGCTCTCTGAACTCCTTGGAGTTAAGGTATGTTATGATATGCAGGATCTTTCAGCTAATTTCAAGATTTTTTTTTTTTTTGTGTTGCTTTTGTCATATGAATTCTTATGATAGTGTGTTTGATCATTTTGATTTTGGGTTGAATTGGTGCAGGTAATGTGGTTTAGACAATTCCAATTGAATAATGGTCATGTTTCAGCTGAACATTTGCATTCAAATCAATTACATTCATTTTGGGTTGGTTCATGGTGTTATTTTAGTGAGGTCCTTAGCACCTTATACTGGCCAGCTTTACTGTCCAACATTTGGACACTCAGTTAAAATTTGCTTGGGTGCTGTCGGATTTAGCTCTAAATATATGTTTTGGACTTGTACTTCTTTTGTTCTTTTGGATTATTAAGATTTTTATTATTCACAAGTTCGGGCTCTCTTACTGATTTATGAACTTTTATTTTCAGGTTGTGATGGCCAATGATTGCATTGGTGAGGAGGTCGAGGCTCAGGCAGCTGCCCTCCCTAACGGTGGTGTTCTCCTTTTGGAGAATGTTCGTTTCCACAAGGAGGAAGAGAAGAATGACCCTGAGTTTGCCAAGAAGCTTGCTGCTCTTGCTGATTTGTATGTGAATGATGCTTTTGGTTCTGCCCACAGAGCACACGCCTCCACCGAGGGTGTAACTAAGTACCTCAGGCCTTCTGTTGCTGGTTTCCTTATGCAGAAGGTACTCTTTTTTAGTGCTTCTTGTTGGTCAATGAGAGGGTTTTTGGTTACTAGCTTTGACCATGATTATCTGTTCCGTTTGACCAATATTTTGATTTTCTACCTATCTTTTAAAATAAGTCCGGCATCAAAATATTAATATTGTTGGTATTCTTGCCTCTGTGGCATTCTGAAGAGTAAACTGATTTTTTTATAAGCCCATTTTGTCATCACGTTATCTTCTTAATGATATTTCCATTGGCAGTTATTTCATAATACATCTCTTGCTCTCTTTCTAATCTTGAAAGGAATTGGACTACTTGGTTGGAGCTGTTTCCAACCCGAAGAAGCCTTTCGCAGCCATTGTTGGTGGCTCCAAGGTGTCAAGCAAGATCGGTGTGATCGAGTCCTTGCTTGCAAAGGTCGATATCCTTATCCTTGGTGGTGGCATGATTTTCACCTTCTACAAAGCTCAAGGCTACGCGGTCGGGTCATCCCTTGTTGAGGAGGATAAGCTTGAGCTTGCCACCATGCTCATTGAGAAGGCTAAGGCCAAGGGAGTTGCCCTCCTCCTCCCCACGGATGTTGTTATTGCTGACAAGTTTGCTGCTGATGCTAACAGCAAGGTATGATAATTTCTTGCCTTGTGATTCTTTTGGGGACACTTCTTTTGCTCTGCAAATGCAGATTGGAGTCTGATTTTTTTTTTCTTGTGTTTTTTTTTTCCAATCGAATGTTACTGAATGGTTGTTAATTAGATATAATGTATAAATTAGACCAACCATTTTCCCTGCTTCATTTCAAGTTCAACCCTACTAACATTGCATGCTATCCATACTGGATAATGATACGAAATTATGAATTTGCAACCAAATATATGATTTATTTTTTGGCATGATACTAATTGTGGCAGTGCTTATTTCTGTAGGTTGTGCCAGCATCAGAAATTCCTGATGGATGGATGGGTCTAGATGTGGGGCCTGACTGTATCAAGTTCTTTAGTGAAACCTTGGATACCACCAAGACTGTCATCTGGAACGGTCCCATGGGTGTCTTTGAGTTTGAGAAGTTTGCTGTTGGTACTGATGTAAGTCCAATCAGCCCTTTTTCCTTTTTTACATTTTAATGCATAATGATTTGTTTTGCTTTTTCCTTGCTAAAGTTAAAATTTATAAAATTTATCGTAGAAATGATTTTACATAGAATTCCTATATGTCCAGAGTCAAGTATTCCTTTGTCCTTAACTTGTTATGCCTGACACCAATAACTAAGGAACTTGCCTATCTATAGAGATGATGTTTTAATTATTGCGAGAGGCATCTAAGAAAAGAAAAGGAAAATAAAAGTCATGTGTGTATCAGCTGGCTTTAACCCCACTCATTGTTGAAATTAGATGCTTGATTTTAAAAAGTATGGCTAAACTGAGACTCAGCTGGGTTATCATTGTTGCTCAGTTCATGGGAACCATTTTAAATTGAGAATTTATTAATATCAATTGCAAAGATGGCCTCAGTTTTACCATGTTGAACTCCCATTGGAGGGACTCAATATATTAGTTGTACGAACTTATTTAAGAATACCATTAAATTTTAATCTTCTTTTGAGAAAATTGACTGGAATTGATTAATATTAACTTCATCCATTGGCTTGCACAGGCTATTGCAAAGAAGTTGGCCGAGCTAACAGAGACCAAGGGTGTCACCACTATTATCGGTGGCGGTGACTCCGTTGCAGCTGTAGAAAAGGCCGGCCTTGCCAACAAGATGAGCCACATCTCCACTGGTGGAGGTGCCAGTCTTGAGTTGCTCGAGGGAAAGACTCTTCCTGGTGTGCTTGCTCTTGATGAGGCTTAACTACTTTAAGCTGTATTTAAGTTTCTGGTTCGAAGAGGCATCCTCACCTTTTGTTTTGGATATGTTTTCATGTCGTGGCTGAAAGTTTTGCTAGGTGTATGTGGCATATGAAATAACAAGCGCTGTTACAATAAGTTCTGGCTTGACGGTACAGGATTTGTTAATGTTTATTTTTCTTTTTGTCTATTATGTAAGGACCAAACATGGGTTTTCCTTTGATGCTTCAGTCACTCTTGATCTTGAACCTGCTTTCATGCTTTTGAGAGATCAGATAAGTAACTTTGTTTCCTACATGGGGACTCAACAGATTTACTGAAAGAAAAAGGCCAGACTGGTTGGACGTCTCTGTGATCAAAATATCCTTTGCGTTTAATGAAGCAACTCCTGGTAGAATTCTCAGAAGTTGGATTAGCAGTGGTGACATAAAAGACATTAATGATTTCATCTCCGGACTGACAACCCGGGCCACTAGCACCGTCTTATCCAGTGTCCTTCTATCTACAAGAATACGAGCTAAAGGATAAAAAATGATGGCACCACTTGTGATAAGAATTATATAATGTCATCGAAATCTCCTATCTAAACGGCACCCGAGACAAGCCAACTGTTACTCTACGAGACAAACCAATACATGTAATATGTACTCGGATGATTTGAGGCAGACACGAAACTACTTGCATATAAAATGAACAGACTTGAATCTAAAAGGAGTTATTCGGAACAATAGATTAAGCCTTCTTAAAATCTAATTCACTTTCTTTAGCCGTTTAATTATGTCGAATATTGATTTTTCAGCACAGATTAAGATTATATCTAGATTTCTTTTATTCAGATCTTAATTTTTTGTCCGGACCTTAAGGCACCCCTATTCTTTCCTTTAATTTTTTTAGTTTTCACTCACAGATTAAGACAACTGAACATCGATTCCTTAGAACTCTTTAAGTTTTTAATTCTCCACTTAAATTCTTTGTTGCCGAACTGCCCCGAAATGATCAACGCAGATACAACTTGTCCAGCTCGTCGAATAATTTTTGGGATAAAAATGTTCTCCAGAATTCCTTTTCATTGCACTGCAGTCTTGGTAGGCACCAAAATCAGATGATACAAACCGTACCATTTATAACTTTGTGTTCGGTTGGTAACAAAATTTGACGTCACCAGTAGGTTTTGAAATTTTCATCTTTATTTTTAACCTAGATTTCTGCTCCTGTACAATTCAATTGAACTACGTTATGTACCATTTATTTCTATCTGACTTTTTCTCCTCTTACAAACACAAAAAAAAAAAAAAAAAATCTTGGCAGCAGTCAGTTCATATCCTGTTTTGCTCGGGAAATAACATTTCCCTCTAGAACTACAAAATCTATCACTGAAACCCGGAAACCATTGCAAATGTGAGCAACGGTAACCCCACTTTAACTCTATGAAGAGGACCAAACATCGGAATGAAGGGTTTAAATGTCTGTGTTTTATTGATGTTTTTTTTTGTAAACCAGATGGCAATTGTAATCTTTAGCAAGGAATCATAGAGAATGCTTTCTAATAATGGACCAAGGAAAAAGTAAGCTGAGCAATGGTGTAGAAAAACCACCTTCATCCCTGCAAAATTGAATGAAAAAAACTTATAATATAAAGGCGCAGGAAATAGGGCCTACTTTTGAACTTGACAAACTGGAAGTCTGGAACAGAACCAAACCAAAACCAAACCAAACCCAAGCCAAATGAAACAAAACCGAACCAATAAATTAAGGAACACGTCAATAATTTCTGACCCAGATCCATAACCAGAGAGCTAAAAAAATTCATGAATTTAAGAAATGAGCTACCAGGGACAATAGTGTACTAACTGTTACACTGCTGTTACTGTGAAATGCACCAGTTTCTTTTAGTATGATGACGGATGACCACATAAAATGTACAAAATTAATGTGAGAAATATGACTTACCACCACTTGTGATAAATATGACTTGCCACCACTTGTGATGTACAAAATTAATGTGAGAAATATGACTTACCACCACTTGTGATGTTGTTGCATTTAACTGGCTCTTTTCAAAAACATAAGCACTTTTCTGTAAGTTATGCACATATCAATTTATAACTTTCGACCTTTTTTTTGTTTATATTGTGCTTATTTGATTTTCCTGAAATTGTTTGCATTATAACTGTACCAATATATATACAGAACAGTTCATACTTTGTCTAATTACATGTAAGTTTTATACTTAAGCTTAAATTAGGACCTATAACAACATAAATTCTCACAATATATGTAGTTACCTGATCATGTAGCAAATGCAGCTATATATTTCTTTCAGATGCAAAGTTTGTTCACTGCATAATTCATTTTTTCCTTCAATGCACACTCATACACATATATAACCGATACACACTAATCTACTACGCCGATACATATTAGTGGACTAAGGCGATGCACACGCGCTTGCCATGTTTATGCACACATAATAAAAAGAAATTTTAACACTGAGGAGATTGTACTTCTCCCTTTTAAAATTATTTTTCCTTTCCTTCTGCTATAGAGGAATTTGATAAATATTTTCTGTGTAGTCTTTATTAGACAGAGAGATGATCAAATTTTATTTATTCATCTTGTTATCTGAAATATTCATCATGTAGCCAACTTAATAATTTATAGTTATTGTGCTATTAACATATCCAGTTACAAATCTGTACACTGATTATCTTTAATCTGAGCATTAGTTGTCAACTGAACTTATAATAGTTCTAATTGCGCATCTGTTACAAAAAAAAATCCTGATGTAAAATATTAGTTGAAACTTGTTAATCCATAAGTTACATAAATTCACTATATTGAACTTATTATCATGTCACATATATTATTATGGAAATATGCTAACAAACAAGTGGGGCTAATTATTGAAACTTCTATTGGTACAACGAACCTTTTACAAATGGGGCTAATTATTTGATCTTCTTAGTCAACTACAAGTACTATAAAATATAAATTATCTAATAAAAAATAATGAAAGCCTACAAACTAGGGCATTAGAGGTTAGTGCAAGATTAAGACATGGCAAACACTTGCAAGTGAGAGAAAACTTCCACCTTTCCATTCTTGAGCATTTTTTTTCTCTTGGGGATCTTTCCCCTTTCAGAGATAGTGATATGCATTTTGGCTAGCTTTGGTTTTGTCGGTGAAACTTACCGACAAAACAAGTTTGTATTTTTATTGATCTACTTTGAAAGAATATAAGTTTTCTTTTTTTTTGAATGCTTGACTGATGAAAAGAATATAAGTTTTCAAAGCTTGATTATTCAAGAACAGTTTCAAAGTTTGAATTAGGATTTTTTTTACTCATAAGTATATAATAATTATTTCAAATACTATATGCAACCATATATACCAGTTGAAACATACTGATACTGATAGGGTTTGGCTCTAACACATTGCATGCCGGGGTTTAATCTCGGGACTGTTCTAACCAACTCGGGAGAAGAATCTCTTTACCTTTTTTTTTAGGGTTGACAGTGAAGTACCGCCAACAGATTTTAGATTGATAATAAAAAGTTATTTACAAGAAGTCACAAAATAAATATAATTACAACCAACAAGCTAGAATAGCCGCAAGCATGGAGCAATAAGTCCGCCCATGATCCCGGATCCTCCTCCCTACGAAATTTTTATAAATATACAAAACAATAAATTAATTTAACAATCTATACAATATTTTCATGAAATTCAAAATCTATCCAAACCGATTACATTGTCATCAGTCCAGAAGCTAGAACCGGTGACAATGCCATCAGTTTCAGAAAGATAGAACCGATGACAGTTGATGACACTGTCATCGGTTTAAGCACGATTTTTTATGCTTTCTGCACACTTTTTGAAACAACGAACGACTCAAATTCAAACAAAAATGTAATCATTACATAGTTGCGGCAAATGTTAGAAATATTTAAAATATTAGAAAATGTAATTATTACATAATTTAAAATATTTTTTTATTTAATTACAAAATATTATAATTTTTTTATTAAAATATTAGAAATATTTTTATATTTTTTTAAAATTAGATATAATACCATATAATTTGATTTATTAGAAAGAATTAAACAAATAACCCGGATCAATATTTTTCAGATCGGATTTTTCATGGCTGTAAGAAAAATTTTAATATTTCTTTGTGTGTTATTAGAAAATAAAAATAAAAATGCTTTGAATCTGAATGTTGATCCCGGTTCAAAAGTAACTTCTAGGTATAAACAAAAAATGTTATGCTCTTTCTATTTTTGAAAAAATAAAAATTTGAGAAAAATTTGCGCAACTTTATAACCATTACAAACAGTGTTTTAATCTGAGTTGTTCGTTGTTTCAAAAAGTGTGCATTCTGCATCAAAAATCGTGCTGGGCTAAAACCGATGACAATGTCATCGGTTTGGATAGATTTTGAATTTCATAAAAATATTGTATAAATTTTTAAATTAATTTATTATTTTGTATATTTATAAAAATTTCGGCTCCTCCCTAATCTATCCTTCCTTAGCCCAAAAAAATATCTCTATCGTTGTATCATTAATTAGAATATTCGCCGGTTTCCTCTTATTAGAGAAGAATCTCATGTTTCTCTCTCGTCACATAATCTCTTTACCTTAATCTCGAGTCATGATAAAAGATGACTACTATAAAATAGATGCCTTCTGGCATCATTTTTGCGGTTCTGGCATTCTCATAACTCAGCCATTATTTATTTAAAACTCTGCTCTTAATTAGTCTATGATCAAATCTCGGATGCATGACACTAGTGTATCATTATCGTACCGTTCTTGAACCAATCAGGCTCAATCTTAAAATATAAATATTGCATCTTAGTTGGTATCTGACCCTGATTAATTTGTACTTTTTTTTTGCTGATTTTATTGATTCATATATAATTTTGGATGGAAGTCATTTAAATTCAAGCTAGAACACTGAAAGCTCAACCTAAATATTAAATCAACACGAGTACAAATGTATAATCATGAGAAAAAGTTAGATTATTAACACTAGCACAACAACGAATTGAGAGTAGGTCTGATGCCCATCGGACCTACTTTGCTTCGATGGGTGTAATGACCGTCCGATCTGCATCAAGATTTGTGTGAACTATATTAAAACCCGTGCACATATGTTTCCATTTATGTGTGCACAGATCTTGTTGCTAATCATACGGTACTAGAGCTAATTGAACCTAAAAGTAGATCTGATGCCCATCACTCCTATCTCCACAACGACACATTATTTGCACTACAGTTATTTAGTTGGTTATGTAGCTGGAAAACTGCAATAGAGAGGGACAATATATAATGGTGATGAATATATAATTAATGATATATACATTTAATTCAAGACATAAAGAAGTGGACATTAATTATATTAAAACATATACGTTAGGTTAGAGGAAAAAAAGTCTAAGAATGCATAAGCTTTAGGAGGCAGGGAATCGTTTATGTCACATGCCATTTCTACGCTGTTGTGAAACATACTGTGTCATTGTATGATATTTTATGTTATCTATGTTTTATCCTGTAGTATCCACTGCACTCTTAACTATTATTAGTTTAATTTGCATTTTGATTTTAATGATGATACAAATTTGTATCCAGCATTATTCAATTTATCCTAAATTATGTGACATAATTATATAAGGTGCAATACGACATAATTATATCTCAAAATTACTTAACTTCTTTTAATTATTACCCTTCTCAGTAAGTCTGTGTACAGTGGTGAGTCAGAAAATTACTTCTTTTAATGTGGAGATCAAGTTCTTGTTTTCTTATAAATAGATCTTTATATTGGATGTACACAGTACACAGAATCAATTAATTTGGTGATTTAAAATTTAAAGATTATTTTGTTTCACTTATTGACAAAGCACATGTATGCTTGAAAAAATATTTTTTATCATCATCATCATCATTTTTAATAATAATAATTATTACTATATATACAGCTCAACAACTATTAGTTATATAATTATGCACCTAATAGATACGTAATAATGTCATCACCCATGTTTAATTGTCGGCCTCTTTTTAAATAACTTGTGTGTTTTTTTGGACTCTAAAAGGTCGATATTTCAAAAATAGACAACAATATAATTTTGTACATTGTGCAATTTTAGATATTATACTATGTATTTCAGCACACTAAATACTTCTGTTAATTACTTTTACTTCATTTAAAATTCATGGACCTCGTTAATTTCTCCTCTTACAAAAAAGTCCTTTGTGATTAGTATAAAAAGGAATTAATCGAGAATTACTAAATATAATCCTTTTATTAATTAGCTACACATGTGACATGTCAGCATGTTGCATAATATATATTGACATGAGAGAAGGTAAACTAAATTGATAAAAATACTGTTGCATGATCGTATTAATTATGAACAGATAATATAACATAGCAAACATGAATATTGAATCAAATAAAGTGCATTGTAATGTATAGGTCGTCTTGTACATTGGATTATAAATTATTGGTTTTGATTTCTAAACAACCGATCCAATCCGTTGATCAATTTGATATCCACATTAAAATGTGCTTGGAGACCAAATTTTACATTTTTTGAAAATTTTTTGCTATTTTTTTAGAATTTTTGAAAATCACTGTTTTTCTATGATCTAGAAATTTCTGAAAAATAGCAATTTTTAAAAATTCTAAACAAATAGTAAAAAAAATTTCAAAAAATATAAAATTTGGTCTCGAACCACATTTTAATATATATGGAGAACATGTTGAGCCCTTTAAATCGAATGTTTGAACTTCGAATCCAACGGTTTATAATCCAATGTATAAGAGGGATTATACATTGAAATGCACCATAGTCCAACTATATATATATATATATATATATATATATTGAGGATTGTAAAGTGATCCCCTTAAGTATCTGGGATAACATTTTCACTAAAAAATGCAGTCAAAACAGTGTTATAATTTTAATAGCATGCAGTGAGACTTAGTTTAAATATTCATCTTTCATAATTCATACTGTCTTCTTTAAAGTAAAGATAATAAAATCATCAATTAAAGCTTTTGAAAATATTAAGCTTTAATGAAGCTGGGCTTCAGCCTTTTATCAGAAATTTTTTATGAGTTTTGTGCAAAATACAAAATATAAAAAAAAAAATAAGTAAGAAGGCTCGTACCTGAATTATTTTTCCCCTGCAGAAGTTTTGGTGGTGGTGAGTGAATGAAGCTACAACATGATCTGATATATACATACATATATATATGTGTTTCACCTCCTCTCGGGGTCTCTCTCATTTGTGACCCATTTGCGAAGACCAGATCATGCTGGCAGCTTCAGCCTCTCTCACACCAACATAATTAAGCTTCACACAATTAATTGTATACCAATTAAAGCAAAGAAGAAACAAAAAGAACCATGCATGAATCCTTTGAATGACTGAGTAATATTCGTTTGGCAGAATTATGGGTATGAAAACAATCGATGGATATTTAGAGGAGAAGAAGAAAAAGATGCGAGAGAGCTAGAGACCATAAATTCACTGTTGAAAGAAACAACAAGGGCTTCATATATGCGCGTCACAGAGAGAGAGAGAGAGAGAGAGAGAGAGAAGCGGTGGGTAATATATGATATATAGTAGATTTGTGTGTATTAGAAGAAGGCGACAGAAGGAATAGAAAGACAATACAAATGGCTAGGTGCATGTACTGTGAGTTATCATGTAGCACGAGAGGAGCATGCATTGTTGCGTATGCTACGCTGGCTGGTGGTTACGTAACTAATGCCCCTTTCTCTCTCTCCCTCGTGATGTTGTCTCTCTAGCTTCTAGGGATGTGAATGGTACATTTTTAGCTGTTTATCTTACTCATATCGGATTCGATACGGTGAGTATAGATAAGACTTTTTTACATTAGCCTATTGGGTATGAATAATTTTTACGTTAGCCTATTCGCTAAGATGAGTATGAATAATATTTTTTTTCGTTAGCTTATTGTATATGAATATGAATAATTTGTTTTTTCGTTAACTCCCTGTTTGGCGCTGTTACGTACTGCGCGCGTGGGAAAATCAGTTCAACTGAATTTTTCGTCAACTGTATTTTTTTTCCACGAGCACAATAAAAATCAGTTCAAAATCCAAACTCATTCCTGTTCACAGCTGTTGGCTGAACAAAGCCTAAATAGATAAGGATATAGGTAATGACTATTACGTACCCATTACCCTATAAGGTAAATACAAAATACAAAATTATTTATTGAATTTAATTTCCAGTGCATTTAGATTTACTTTTTCATTTTAGTGTTCTAAATTGCATCTTTCTATTCTAGCGCACCAAGTATTTATCTTCCTCGTCATTTTGTTACTTTTTTTACTCAATTGTAAGAATGAAATATAAATTATGTGAGAATCTGACTCACATAATCACATTTTCACTTTAATTTTCACGGTAGTTATGAGTCTATGACTCAATTTTGTTTTCAAATTAATTTTAAATTTTGCAATACAAAATTATAATGAATGAAAAAACAATTTAAATAGTTATTTTATGTTATCTTATGTAATGGAAGAGTCTCTTCCATCCGTTACGGTTTAACGGGTATCGGGTCAATTTATTTATTTTTTCTAATTTTTAATAAAAGAAGGTAAGAGATATTTCGGTTGAAATTATGCTCCCTATATAAAGCTTGGGAAGCACGGGGTTTGTGAGAGCATGAGATCTCAGCTGTTGGTTTGCGTCGAGATTCGCGCACTGTACCCATTCGAACGGTTCAAATCATCACTCCTAACTTTTGAAGAGAAGGTTCAGCTGCTCTAACTTTACAGACAAACGTGTAGCGAGCTTGGCCTGTTGCTCAATGGAAAATAGATCGAAAAATAAACTGCAATTCCCATTAGCGTAGGAAATTACTACAGAAACCCACCCTTAAAAATATGCATGGTGGAGCCCAGAAATTGGCACCAGAGTGACAAACGAATCGTTTAGTTTCGGTTCGACGGGATCAAAAATTCAGGATTTAGGTATAATTTGAGAATGATTCGGTACAGCAAGAAAATAAATAAAAAAATTCAAAGAAAACAAAAAAAATTAAAATTAAAAAATAAAAAAATTGCATTTTTCTAGCTAATAATTCGTGATTCACATTTTATTCGCGAATAAAACGCATTATACGTTTTTTTTGCGTTTTAAACGGAATTCAATTCAAAAATGTAAAAAAAAAAACGCGAATTAAACACGTATATTGTCAATATGGTTGACACTTGATGCATCGCGAAGTAAATTCAAAACGAAATGTATGGCGGATTGTTGTATTGAAGAATTTAACCTGAAAATGAAGCTGGACCAGACTACATGGAAATGAAGAAACCATGTTCTGTGTTAGACTCTCTTGTTTGGATGGAGAGCAGAGAAAGAAAGGGAAGGTAAATAATAGAAGGGAATTGAATGGAATAGAAAGGAAGAACAATATATTTAATTTTTTTCGTATTTGGATGATTAAAAAGAGAAAAATTTTAATTTTTTCTGTTTTATTTTTTATTTGGTTAATTAAAATTTAGAAGGTTAATGAGTAATTTGATAGTTCTTGTAAGTTTATGACAAATAAATTTTAATGCGAATTATATAGGTAAGATATAGGATTGGTCATTATTTGTATCATTTTTTTTAAATATTTCCAACATTTTTTTTTTCAGCATGTAAGGTTAAACATTTTCTCTCATCTACTCTTCACCTCCGATATAATTTTATCAACCAAACACGATTCGAGAGAAAAATTTCTTTTCTTTCCATTCCATCCCTTCCTCTACTCTCAATCCAAACAAGGTATAAAGTGTGCAGCTAAGGGATTTTACTGTCCCGAATTGTAATTGATCGTGACTTTTAGTTTTTAGTGCGGCGTCGGACAATTAATTCTGACCCGATAGTTGATAATACGTCGGCTCTTTTTTTGTTACATAATCTGGTGGAATCAGATATAATCATCTAATAAATAGTAACTTTTTTTTGGAGGAAATTATACTTGGTAAGGGCCTGTTCGGCCATTTACTGTGCGCTTCAGAAGAAAATTTCACTCAGATTTTTTGAAAATCAACCCACGCGCACCGTATTTCGATCATTCTAAAATTGTCATTATCGTTTCCATTCCCGTTCCCTTTAGATGGCCAAACAGGTCCTAAGTTACTATCATTAATACGTGGGTCTCAGTCAAGAAGTGGTAATAATTTAGGGGTGGCAAAAAAGTTTATAGTTCATGGATCGATTGTGAGTTGTATTTGATTTGCTCGCTAACAGTTTGTTCGTTAGTGGATTGGGCTGTTAACAGTCAGTTCGTTACTAGTTTGGTTCAGAATTAACGAGTCTAAGCTTAGTCTAGCTTGCTCGCGAGCTGATGAGCCAGCTTAGTCCAAGTATGAATTTATGAATTTGCCCAAAAAAAACAATATTGACAAATTTGCTTTGTTACTTATTTTCATATATGAATCGTCGATATGATATTAGTTCAAGGTGACAGTTGTTCAAAACATAACACTTTACATATAAATAGACTACATATTCTAAATAGAGTGAGACCGTGTTATGGATTCAAATTTTCAGTTTGAAAGTCCTAACTGTCTATCTGAACTGTTCAACATAGTCTCCATATGAATATACACTTGTAAACTAAATTTTACATTTTTTTAGTATTTTTTTAGTATTTTTTTAGATGGGTAGGAAATCACGTGATCTGAAAATTTTGGACCATTCAAAAATAGTGATTTTCTACCATCTACAAAAATAGTAAAAAGTTCTAAAAAATTTAAACTTTAGTTTACAAGTATATATTCATATGAAAACCATATTGAACGGTTCGAATCAATCATTAAAATTTTGAAATCAAAATATTGATCTGTAGTATAGACCAATCTGCGCTATACATAGTTCCATATGCCTCACTCTTCTAAATAATATCATAATTGACTTATGACAAAAGGAAAATACAATTTCATACAAAAATGAAAATCAAAATAAATGTTGTTATAACATACAAATAAAATATAATAACAAATCTAAGTTAATAAGACTCTTTTTGTCCAATTTGCATCACACACTCTGATCTCTTTTCCATCTAATTAATAACTACCTCCATCATTTGATTTTGAAGTGTTGCCAAATTGTTGGTTTTGATTCCATCTCCTCCAGCTCAAGATAGCGATGTTGTTCTTTGTCTCTCTCAAAATACCAACACAATTGGGGTCACTCAAAGGTTATCCTGCTCCCTAAAGTTTTCTACTTGAAAACCAGGTGGGTTCCGTCAAAAAGTTTTTTTTTTTTTAGAGCCTGTTCTGTTCGGCCGTTTAATGTGCGTATGGAAAAAAAATTTACTCAGATCCGTGGAAATTAGCCCACGCGCGTAGTATTTCTACCATTTAAAAATTTCCATTCCCGTTTTCATTTCCGTTCCCTTTAAACGGCTGAACAGGCCCTTAATTTTCTTATGAAATTTTGACGTAAGTTTAACTTGATTAATCTGTTTAATTTGATTAACCATACTAACTTGGCCTGAATTTTACATTCAATTTTGAGTAAATATTGGAGGTCAATCCACCTAGTTGTTTAATATCAACAAGAAAATTTTCATTCAGGTTTCGAACCTGTAACCTCACACTCGGAGAGTATTGCCTTTGTTACTATATCAAAGTCTAGTTCTCGAATTTTACATTTAATTATTTAGATATGTATTGAATTTTAATTAAATTAAAGTTTACGAATTAAATTAAAAAAAATACGTTATTGTCTGAAAATAATTTATTTTTATATAACTATAATAGTAATATTGTTATAGAAATAATATGAAAAATTGCTAAATTTATTTTTATTATTAAAATTTTCTCTGTGTTATTATTAGTTACATTATGTTGTACATTTTTTTTTATTTTAACTTAGTGGTACTTTATTTTTATGACAAGGTTTTAAAAAAAAATCTCGTCGAATCTGGAATGATTTTTATTTTTAACAGGTTGATGTCAAAGTAAAATGTCATGATGCGACTGTATAAAATAAATTAAACGAAATCCGACCTACCTCCACAAATTAATCATAAATTATTGTTGCCCTGGAGTAATTAGACCGACATGTGGGCCAGGATCAAAATTACACTGCCGAGTGCCGACAGTCAAAGCCATGTTGACAGGTTCTCTGTTTATCGTGCGTTCGGTATTTTGCATTACTTCTCCCGTCTCGGTCAACTGATATCAACTAAATTTCATCATTTTTTTTTTATTATTTTGATCATCTAACTTCTGATTTGTGTTAAATTCGGTCATTAACCTTCTTTTTGTCATTATCATTTGTGTGTTGTCGCGTAGCTAGAACTTGAATCAGGAATGGACAAAAAGCTTCGAGTCATTGAGTTACTGAGTCAGTGAGCAAAATTAACTTATATATTTGAATTATTTGAATTAATTTTACTAAATTTTAAATCAGATATGAACAGAAATTAAGAAAAACATTAACATTCAACAATTTTAGTCAATTATCAGTCGCAATTTGTAATTTAGTTCATTCAATTAGATTACAGTATTGAATTGTCAAAATACATGAGTAGGCAATTTAATTTTTAGAAGTATGCTAATATATTTATATAACTACATACTCAATTTTGAAATTTCAGAGATAGACAATTGTCTACCCCTGTTACATGAACGTGTATTCTCTGCATTAACTCAAAAGAGAATCTTTTGAGTTAATAAATCCCAACCATCAAATATGCTTTAAGATCCGTGCAAGCTAGATCCGCACTAATATTAAAAGACTCCTATGTTAAAATCAGACGGTCAGATTGGCTCCGTTTCAAATCAGACGGCTGAGATGCATTAACTCAAAAGATTATCTTTTGAGTTAATGCAGAGGATACGTGTTCTTGTTACATGGTAGCTCCACCGCTGTGTGTTGTTCATGCATTTAGATTTTGACATACTTTTCATTTATGTTAAACTATAATAACAAAATATAAATAAATGAATACAAATATATACATATATGAATATAAATAATTATTCGGATCCGAAATGCTTTTCAAAATAAGATATTCGGCAGTTGGGTCGCAAATGATGATATCTATATAATTATAAATTGAAGCCCATATAAAGTTCCGATCATATGATCTGCTTTAGTACTTATTTTTATTTCTTCATTTTAATTTACCCATTATTTAATTATGACCAATTGACAAAGACGGCCTTGGCCTGATAAATTGATAAATTAATTAGTATGATATTATTAATGCTTAAACTATTGTTAGCAAGATGTATATTATGATTAACAAATTTGTTATGAAAACAATTAGGTTAATATTATTAATTAAAACATTATATAATGGATGCTTAGAAAGGTCATTTCTGTTTTTTTTCTTTGCCAAACTTATCCCATCTAGTCAGACCTGTCACGATCCATCAAACTTTCATTTTAACAAAAATATTCAAATTTAAAAATGTAAGAAAGAGCGAGTTCTTACTTCTTGGAAGGGCCTAATCCTACTCCTCTAATTGGGCCGCTAAAATCCGGCCCTCATTCAAGGAAATAAACTGCTGCCTGTTATTCTCATTCTAGTTCACATTATCTATGTGCGTATCTCAACGAAAAAACTTTTTCATATTCGCATCTCAATCAATATCAACGGCTGGGATCAGCTGGGATCGGAATCACCGGTTCTTGTTATTCCTCAAGAATATCAACAGATTTATTTCCCTCATTCCCCCACGAGAGTGTGTCCTCTGAGATATCTCATGTTTTGTGTGACCGACGTTGCCGGTGCTTATTCGGGGATAGCGCCGAGGGCCAATATTATTTGAGCTTTGAGATTCGTGCATAATGTATTTGAACGGTTGTAATTTTCTAAAAAAACATGCAAAATATGAGATATCTCAAAGGATGCGAATTCTTCCCTCACACATGAACACGACGCTTGTTTGTTCCGAATCATTTTGTTGGCAACTCAAATCCGGGCCGCTTTCTCAGTATGACAGAGATCCAATTCATCCCGTTAGGACTGTACCTTGACTATTCGAAATATACTAGAATTTTTTATCCATTGAAAATAATAAAAAAAAAAATAAGAGAGAAGTAGAAAGACAAGATCAGTACGACTCCTACCAATTCTAGTTTTTTTTTTTTTTTTTTTTTTTTTGTGTGGATCAGTAAAGCTCACCATCAATTAAAAATTTGCAGCAAGAATCGATAGGACCCCACCGATCTTATTATCTATAAAAATTCTCATGCACTCTTTATATTTTTCTTTTTTCTTTTCTATTATTTTCTATAGATAAAAAAATCTCTCTCTATAGTTCTATACGGATCTGACCGAAAGCTTTTGTGCTATGCAGATCTTTGCTATGACTCTATGACTATGGGTACTGAGTTCCAACGGTTAACGTTATTTCGTACTACAGTATATTGTTGTACTAGAAATCTAGAATAGTGGTTCTACAATAATCAATCATACCGAATAATTGAGGATATTACAAATCTTAAATAAAATGTCAAAATCACCTTGGTCGTAGTGTTTGGCTAACAAGTAACAACCCCTTTGTTCAAGAAAATATCCATCAAAAATAAGAAAAAGGAGATAGATATCCATTGCTGTAAATATTCGCTTTCAGGTTAGAGGTAAAAACGGTATGGATAATATCCGATTTGTATTTGATCTGTATTCGAAAACTTAGATGTGAATATATGTGTGAATAAGATCATAAGAATACTGATATGATTTTGCGTTTCAATTATCTGTATTCAAATAATAGATATATACCATATATTTTAATATATGTTATGAAAAATTTATGTTATTTACCATTATAATTAGATAAATATAATTAATTTTAATATTTTTAAGTATTTTTATATTATTTTAATAAATAAATAATATGATCCGGACCTGTATCTGTATCCGCCTGTTATTTCTAATATCCGCTCTGCATTTGTATCCGAAAAATACAAATAAAAATATGAATATGATTGTACCACTGTCCGCTCCCTTTTCACCCCTATTTTGGGTAATTGCTTATTCTTGGTAATATTCCTTTGAAAAGAAAAGATGTGTACTGGGATTCCGACATACAAGAGTTCCTTCCTTCCTTTTGTTAAAGTAGCACGCTATATATATTTATTTTTAAAAAGTAGTGCACTACTGTTTTGAGAATTTTCTATTCATATAAACTATTGAGAAAAAAAAAACATAAAGAGTACATGAGTATATTAATCCGTACAAATATTCGGAACAATATCTCCGATTCAAAGTTTGAATTGGAGGTAATATAATTGATAAAAAAAAATATTATTTTCTCCTATGTGTTGATACCGGGAAGCATTAATTTGGTGAGATCCACGGTCAAAGTTGCTATGAATAAAAGATGAAAACAAAGAGAAGAGGTGGCTTCACGCGGAAAAGAAACTTAATCTGGAGAGAAAAAAGTTTCAAATTTTGGGCCAGCACCAAATTTCGAAATTTTCAAAAATTAATATTCTTCAATTCGACCCGATCCAATTCGGGTTGAAATTATTTAACCTGAACCCAATCCGAACCCGACCCCAAATATGTTATGAGTTGATCCGACCCGTTTAACTTGATTACACATTTATTAATTCATGTATGCAACTTAAATCTTAAATAGTGTGTAATAAATATCAATTAATACTAAATTTCAAACTAATTCAACAAAACACAATAAAAATTGTCTGACCGCGACTCGATCCAAATCAAATAAAATATTCTACATTTATATCCGACTGATTTAGAGAGATACGAATACAAATCCGGATCAGATTAGATATTTATTAAAACAATATTAAAATAATATTAATTATAATGGTGAATAAGTGAATAACATAAATTTTTCATAATATATATTAAAATATATAGTATATATCTAAATAGATACGGATAATTGAAATATAAAACCATATCAGTAGGGATGGAGCTAGACTTTCGAACTATGAGGATCAAATAAAAAAAATTCTACTAAGAATGGGGTTAATTTGACAAAATCTCTTCATTTTACTATAAATTATATAGAAAATCATACGTAATTACCAAAAATCTAAAAAAAAATTTAGTCAATTGACTCCCATTCTGATTTCCTCCCTCCGCCACTGCATATCAGTATCCTTATCCTCAAATATTCAGATATCGGATATTCACATTTAAATTTTCAAATACGGATTGAATACAGGTCGGATATCCATATCGTTTTTACTGCTATCTACGAATCATATTTGTCGAAACCTTCTACAATAATTGGCCGTACAAAGTCGTACATTTTGTAAGTCCGCCTAACATCGATAATCCTTGAGATTTCTCGTTGGCGCAGCAACCGACGAGATCAGTTGCCGGTTTCATTAGAACAAGAAAATTGAAAACATAAGAAATCGCATCAATGATGGTCTTGTCTGCACACGGAACACGAGCGTACAATATACATCTTTCTGACAAACATTTTTTTTCATTTTTTTTTTGTTTCTTTCCCAAATGAAAAAAATAAAGAAAAAGATAACTCATTGTTAAACATGTTCAAAAGCCAACATTAAAATGACTTTTTTTTTCTTTAATGAGTGAGATAATCAATGTAATAAAATGCAGTTCTATGCGGTGCTCAACTGCATAAAATCTAACTATGCGGATTCAGTCTCAGAGTTAACCAAAACTTGGTTAAATGCAGCCCACTTAAAATATTTTATTTATTAAATAAATTCAGATTCTCAAGATCCGAAAATATTCAGATCCAAGACCCATTATTTGAATCTCTGATATGAAAATATCCAGATCCAGGACCCGTCCAGGTGCTCTCTCTTGCCATCCTACTCAAGGTGTTTTATAGCCTCTTTGTGAAACTAAATCATGGACATAAAAATCGGAGTACTAGAAAGTCTGGCTGCTGAATGCTAAAGCACTACGCTGGGTGCTAGGCTGCTTGTTGGGTCCTGTAAATCACGTTAAATATAAAAGGGTCCTGATAAGAGCTACCATTTGATAACCAGTTTTGCAAGTTTTCATCCTAATCAAATTGGCCCTGTAATCGCATCTATACTATATACCAATGTTTTTATATTTACATGTATTTGACACGATTAGAGTAAGTACAATTTGATCCATACATGCAGTTAATTACAGCGAATATGATAATAGGTCCTTATATAACTTTGGTTCCAATCTTAGATACATCTTTTTCTATGAAATAAAAAAAAATTTAACTGTTTTATTTTGATATGCATACTAAATATTTAATGAAAAAAACCACAAATAAAAGTCCGCATTAAAATCCACATATGCGGTATACAGTAACTTTCTGCACACCGCATTAAAATCGCATTTAATAACACTGGAGATAATTCTTTTAGTATAAAGATGCGTAGCAACAATTGTGGACCATGTGCATGCAGCAGATAAAGTGATGAATTACTCCAGAAGGATTTGCCAGATAATCTGTTTAAAAAAAAAGCAACAAATAGAAGAGAATGCGTAGAGTACATCTCACAAAATTATGAAAAGACATCAAGAAAAATAATATTTGTGCTATAATCTGAAGAAAGAAAAATAAATGAAATGACAAGGACACCTGCATATGTATAGTACTCAACAAGAAATAAATCTGCTGCGATCTCAAGTTTAGAAACAGTAATCTTAAAATTTATGTTTTTTTTAATTCAGCAGTTCAACATTTTTTGTGCATGTATCACAAAACAATTTATTTTTCTGTACACGAATTTGAAAATAATTCAACATTTGAATTTGAAAATACATAAATTTTAGAGTACTGTTCACAGATGAAGAATCGCAACAGATTCGGATGCGTACTCAACAATCAATCAAACATTGTTGATTACGTACGGACCTTTTAATTCATAGAAATGGTTGGAAAAGAAGAGAGGGAAAGAGAAAGAGTGAATCCTATGCAATATTTGTAGAAATATGAGAGAAAATTCGGTTTAAATTTTGGATCAGAATTCCTCCCAGCGCTTCAATCATTGTTTGTTTGTTTTCAATTTCAACAGCAACACGAAAGGTTATACAGAGAATTAATAAGTCGGATAAGGAAGAAAATACGGTCCCAAAGTTTGAAGCAGAAAATGTACGTCCGGTCCAAAATATCTCTTCAATTTTCTGTGACAACCACAATTCAAACAATGTGAATGAAATAAAAGTGAAAAAGAAAAGATTGGAGCGTTGGTAGGAATTCTCTCTAATATTTCTACAAAAAAATTACGGAGTACACTCTTTCTCTCTTTTCTTTTCCAACAATTTCTATGAATACAAATTAGGGGCGAAAACGGTATGGATAATATCCTATCCATATTTGATCCGTATTCGAAAATTTACATGTAGATATTCGATATCCGAATATTCCTGTGAATAAGAATACTGATATGATTTTATGTTTCAATTATTCATATCTGAATAATAGATATATATCATATATTTTAACATATATTATGAAAATTTTATGTTATCCACCATTATAATTAGATAAATATTATGAACTTTAATATTTTTTTAATATCTTTTTAATATTATTTTAATAAATATCCGATCTGTTCCGGATCCGTATCTGTATCCGTATCCGTCTGATATGTCTGATATTCGCTCCGGATCCATATTCGAAAAATGAAAAATAAAATATGGATATGATTTTACCACTATCCGCTCTGTTTTCACCCTCAATACAAATTATTCCTCGCTGATTACTGAACAATAAGCTATTTCAGATAAACCAACTTTAGGTTTACAAGTTCTTTTTCTTGTTATGGTTTTTAACAAGAGATATGACGTTAATATTATTGTTATTATTTTTTTTAATTAAGATTTTGGTAAATTCGACATTTTTTTTTTCCGGATATCTCTTTTGAAATTTGAAATGCATCTTTCCACCCCGTACGAAAACAAGTCCTATTATCATTTTGTAATATACCTACAACTCTTGTTATCATTATTATTATCGAAATAATTTGACTTGCTAATGCTCTATAAGATTTCCGAAATTTTTAAGTGTACCCTCAACAAAAAAAAAAGACCACTGTTTCTATAAAATTCAAAATTCGATATTTACCCGCACTGCAGAAACTAAAAAAAATTCAATTGCTATGTTGAGTTTAATATATTCATTTAATAATTTTCACAAATAAAAAGAACAATGAATCATTTTAATATATTAGAAAGAATATCAAACAAAATAGATAAAACATCATATTATTTAAATGTAAAAAAATAAATTATTTCTTGGTGTGTTACTAAAAAAAATAAAAATATTTTGAATATGAATTATTGATCCCGGTTCAAAACTCACTTCTATAAATATAGAAATTATTGTGGTCCTTCTAGTATATTCAAATTTTAAGATACTTCATTTATTTTGAAAAAAAAATTCCTTGCCATCATTAGAAAGTCAAATCAAATATTATTTTTCAAAAATAGATGGAGTATCTTACAATTTGAATGTATTAAAATGAGCACAATAATTTCTTTATTTACCAAGAAGTAACTTTTGAACCAGAATCAATAATTGAGAACCAAACCATTTTTATTTTTTCCAGTAACACACCTAGAAATAGATTAATTTTTTTTACAATCGGAAAAAATTCTACTTGAAAAATATTTCGGAGTCCTTCTATTACATCTAAATTATAAGATGTTTTATCTATTTTATTTGATATTCTTTCTAACATATTCAAATTATTAATTGTTCTTTCTATTTTTAAAAACTATGAAAAAATATTAACCTCAACGTAACAATTGAATTTTTTGTTTTTGTTTTTGTTTTTTTTTTGTTTTTGCGGGGCCGCAACAACAAATGGCGGTTTCAAACTTGGAGGCCACCATTTATCGTTATGACCTGAAAAAATATTGAATTTGACTGATTATGTGGTCTTTTAATTTATTTATTTTTTGACGGAAACATATTTAGAAATAAAAAATTATTTTCCTACCTTAGCATAATCTTCGCCAAATGGTCCGACAGATTTGCAAGTGTGGCTCAACATATTTGACGGTTTTGTTCCGAAGAACTTTAATTAAATGGTGCAGGGCTGGCAACAAGGGGTCCGGATCCCCTAATGTAACCCAATTTTTGGGTTTTGGATCTAGACCGTCTGATAAGAATCCGACGTTCCATCTCGCACGATCCATCTCGGAATGTGTGCTCCATCTCGTGCGCTCATCTCGAATCGGACGGTCTAGATTTAAAACCCAAAAATTGGTTCAGTCGAATCGGCAACAAGCTTGTTCAGTTCGAACTAAATTATAAAGCTCATGGTTCGTTTGTTTTGACAACAAGCAAGTCAATATTAAAATCCGAGCTTAAAAACTGGCTCGTGGTTTGTTCATTTTGGCAACAAAAGAGTCGAGTCACTTTGTGAAATCTCGTGAGTCAAAAGTTCAAATATATTAAATAATTTATTATAAAGTCAACTATCATAAATTAAGTTTGCAACTAAATTCATACATATTAAAATACTAAATCTCAAATTCATACAAACATAGTTCACAAAATAAAAATAATGCGTACTAAATTCACACAAATTTATACAAATTCCCAAATTTATACCTGAACCGACTGGCTCGCCAGCTCGTGAGCGACCTAGTTAAAATCAAATCGAATTAGTGACGAGCTGACTCGTTAACAGCTCGGTTCACTAACAAACGAGTTATTAACGAACAAATCAGATATGAGTCATGATCGATCCACGAGCTACAAGGTTTTTTTCCCACTCCTGAAATGGTGTAGGTGTTTTTAATAAGTTAAAAATTAAGACACGCAAGACAAGCTATAACATGTCTAAAATAAATCCTTTGAGAAAAAACTAAGCTAAGTTCAACAAATATTAAGACACGCAAGCTAGCCTTATCCTGTCTAAAACTAAGCTAAGTTCAACAATGAAGTCGAACAATAAATTCCAGCTTACACTTGAACTAATGAATATTATAACTTATGAAATTAAGTTAAATAATTAAGTAGAATTGCAGATTTAGTGCAGAGACACAAATTCTTGTCTCTCTTTGAAGAGACATGTTTAATTCTCAAAAATAACATCTAAAAGATGTTGGTTGTACCGAGACCCGTTAATATAATAAAGTTAAATAATTAAACTGAAATTTATTAACTAAGCTGATTTCTTATATTACTTTAGATAAATCCTTATATAATTAAACATATTTTGTATATATTTAACATGAATACTTATAATTATAACTTAAGTTGAATACTTATGTAACTCATATATATAGTTTTAGACCTAAGGAGAATCATAACATGCCTAAGTGAATTCTTAGGAGGAACATATATGGTTATTTTGATAATCTTGACAATAAAATTTCAAAAAAGTTTAAACAAATTTGTAAATTGTAAAGTAAATTCGTCGATTAGTTATTAGAAATATAGATAAAATTATGTACAATGCCTGTGAATTTAAATTGGAAGTAATTTTGTGTCAACTCCCACACCAATCTATTACAGAATGATTTGTGTACAATGCAAGTTAAATTAAATCCCCTTTTTTCTCGATTAGAGCAAGTTACAAAAACTCTAAAATGTATGCATATACAACTCTTATTGAGTGAATATATGGTACTATGCATATCACGGTTGATCCGTAACATGGGTCAATAATTCTGTTTTCAAAATTTTAATGGTCGATCTGAACCATTCAACATGATCCCCATATGAATATCTACTTCAGATCGAATTTTATATATTTTTTTTACTATTTTTTAAGATAGGTAGAAAATCACTTGATATGAAAATTAAGTGATTTTCTATCTATCAATAAAAAATAGTAAAAAAATTCTAAAAATATAAAATTTGGTTTGCATGTACATATTCATATGAAAAATTATTTTGAGCGGTTCGGATCTACCGTTAGAATTTTGAAAATGAAAATATTGATCCATATTATGGACTAAATCGTAATATGCTACTAGACTCACTCTCTACATTTATTTATTTCAAAATTCAAATCATATAATTTGTTTATGAAATTTAATAATTTTAAATCAAATAATCAATATGTCTTCTGAATTGTCAAAAATCACCAAACACATATTCAGTGAGTATTAATAATAAAATATTCCATTGTTTATACTTAACACATACTTTGTATTAAAATTAGACAATGTTCAAAGTGTGACGTGCCCATGTTTTTTCCAAAGATGTCGTGTGGTATTAGTATATTATATTATATTCACTTCATTTAAATTTTATTTAATGATGTTAGTCAATGAAAACCAAGAAAAAGGCATTCAATTAGCACGTGGCGTTCAAATATTCCATGACCGTCCGATTCATCTTATGATCTGTGAGTGCGACAATTGAAGCATACTCGCACTAAATTAAAGCATTCTACACGAATCTTAAAGTATATTGAACGGTGATTGAACAATCAATCCAAAATAGGTCCGATGGGCATCGCACCTACTCTCAAGTCGATACAATAAATGTAACACAAGCAAACTAGACTTGTCCATTTTCGTACACTTGAACAATAGACTTTCCAATTTGTACGTTGCGGCGTTGCCCGAACCGTGCGGTGCCTCCTTAGCGTTTACGGTCTGAATTTAATTAATAGTGAAAGATATCTTTCCATTTCCACTTCCTTTTGCTTTATCTTTTTTTCTCTTGGCAATCCTTCCCTTTCCAAAGGAGGGAGCATTCCCTTCCGGGAAAAACAAACTAATTCACCAAAAATAAGGCGCTTCTACGCCAAATTTCCTTCTTCGAATATTTGCTATTTGACGCACCTCTTCGAGAGAAAATTCTCAATTCGGACATGGCTTTGTTGGAGGAGCTGATACGAGCTATCGAGCTGTGGCTCAAGATTGTGCAAAAGCAAGAGTATGTAGTGAACCCAAATTTGGATCCGGTGTTGCTCGTGCCAGGGATAGCGGGTTCGATTTTGCATGCGGTTGATGAAGAAGGGAAGAAAACGGAGCGGGTTTGGATACGGATTTTGGGCGCCGATCATGAGTTCCGTACTAAGCTCTGGTCCCGCTTCGACCCCTCCACTGGTAGGTGATCATTTTTATTGATATCACTTATAAATTAAAAAAATACTGCCTGTATATACGTCATAATATGTTTCCTAATTGCTTTATTAAATGCAATTACAGTGTAGGTAGTTGTCAAAAAAAATTTATGCAAGGTTGTTCTTTGGTTTTTACATTATTAGGTATAAAATCTAATATGGTACCATCTTTTGTTTTCAATCAATGATTGAAAAGTTAATAGTTATATATATGGAATTATGGATGGATGTGTTTTCAATGGAGTTGATGGTTATCATATCTGAATGTTTGATGTACAAAAAGGGAAAATAACTAGCTACTTTTTTAGGTCACATGCAAATATTTATTCATAGTTACTATAAATGGAGTTAATTGTTTTAAGCATTGATTATTTTTAATCAGCATGCACCAGCTTCAACATGCTGTATTGCCATTATTTGGCCATACTGGTCCTCTTGTGCTTTCCATTTCCTGTGGAATCACAATCAGATGAATAATATGCAAAGAAAATTATTTTGCCCATATTTTGAGGTATTTGTTGGTGCAGTACCAAAGGACTCATTGCTATTAATCAATTTAATTTGGTCTTAAAACTTTGCCTTAAATTGTTTATAAAGTGGTTACAAATTTCTATTCTGAGAGAAGAACTACTTTATTTTCTATTTAGGAAAATCTGTTTCTTTGGATGAGAAAACAAGCATTGTCGTACCAGAAGACAGATACGGACTCTATGCTATTGATGTGTTGGATCCAGATATGGTATCCCATTTTGTACCTTCAAGTTCTTTTTCAAGTGCTTGTTATGAGTTCAAATATGGGAGTTTGTAGGAATTAGCAAAAATGGTTCACAGCCTTCCTGACTCTTAGAAGAAAAATTATTTTTCAATCTTGATTAGCAATATTCTGATAATTGCACATTTACAATCATTGCTTCCTCATCCCCTCCTGCGTGCGGAGAAGTATGGAATAAGTTAATCCCAAGGAATGCATGAAAGAATATAAAAGAAATCTCGAGAGGGAGTTTGATTAGGAACTATTAATCGCCCTGTTCTGAAATGGACCAGTTTTCAGTTGGAATGATGGTTAAATATGCCCAATGCTGATTATTTATCCTCACCACCTCTTGATTATTTACAACTTTTAAAAAAACCAAAAAAATAATGGCAAAGCCACCAGTTTTCATTAGAAACTAATGTTTATACAAGACTTGGCTGGTACCAACCTACCAGCAGCTAGTTTAGTGTCAGAAACCATCAGCCAACATTGCAGAAGTGGCAGCCTCTGCTGGGGATTATTCAAAAAAAAAACATTGCAGAAGTGTAAAAAAAAAGCATAGCACAGTTTACGGCCATGTACCAACATGGTAGATTATTTCCAACTCTTTATTTGGCTGCTATGCGAAACAAATTGCAATCTGGTAGTATCTCTCCCAATCCCTCTAGTTGTTAAATATAATAAGGAGGAAAGAGCTTGCCAGTTCTCTCTCACCAAAATTCCCAAAACGAAAGCTAAAAAAATATTGACTCAGGCCAAAAGATCCAAATTAAACAGCTTAACATGTTCTTCAACCCTGATATTAGATGATTGGAAGTGACTGTGTCGGCTATTATCATGATATGATTGCGGAGATGATTAAATGGGGTTACCAAGAAGGCACTACCCTCTTTGGATTTGGCTTCGACTTCCGGCAAAGTAACAGGTATGATTATATACAGAGGTTTGCTTTTTGTAAAATTGAAGTCTCTGCAATTGTGCTTTCCTTTTGCATAGGAATATTGTGTTTTATGGATATTTCTGGTAATTTGAAAAAAAACTGCACTTTGCCTCTCATTTTGAAAAATTTCATGCTTTTATTTTCAGATTATTATGATGTAATGAAAAACAATGTTACAGATATAGAAAATATGAAAAATAAGTCTCCGCCTTCTTAAAATGGAGACTGTTTCATTTAAAGTAGTAAATTTGTATGGGCCTTCAAACTAACCTTTTATAGGATGTCAAAAATGGGTTATATTTTCTGAAATGTAGGAAATGGTCATTGAATATCTTTAGCTTTTGGAATTAAATTTTACTTAACCTAAAAGGTTAACTCAAAGCATTATTTCTCTCTCTCTCGATTGATCTATTGAAAGGAAGGCAGAGGCTGCCTTCATTTTATAAAATACATACAGGAAAACATACAGCCATGAATGTTCAAACCACCTAATCTACACTGAACAGCAACCTGATTTCTCTCTCCAGGCTAGAGGAAACAATGAAGAAACTTCAGGAGAAGTTAGAGACGGCTTACATCTCGGCTGGAGAAAGGAAATTAACTATCATTACACATTCAATGGGAGGTTTGCTTGTTAAATGCTTCATGAGTCTCCACACTGATGTAAGATCTCTTTTTCTAATTATTTAAATAGCTGTACCTTTACCTTTGAACTTATTTAATACAGAATTAGGTTCCCAAATCTAAGGTGCTGCACTTGTAACTGATCACAACTGAAGTGTGTTCCTATGTGAACATGACTCCTCTTTAGTTCAGTACAGCAGGCTTAGAATAAGGGGCTACATTGAAAAGCATAGAAGAAAGAACATAATTTAGCCCTTTCATTTAAGACTATTATGATTTTATTTAAGTTCTTGTGACTATTCTTTTAGACTTACATCCGTAAAACCTTATATGCTTAGATATTCGAGAAATATGTTAAGCGCTGGGTTGCAATAGCTGCCCCTTTTCAAGGTATGTTTCACTAACATAAATTTTTTAAATTTATTATATGCTATATGCATACTTTTTGCATAATGCATCTATGCCTAGCTTTTGTATTGTGTGATTTTCTTTATAGGTGCTCCAGGGTACATAACGACTAGCCTATTAAATGGAATGTCATTTCTGGAAGGATGGGAGGCCAATTTTTTCATTTCCAAATGGAGCATGCAACAACTGGTATCTATTTTCTTTATATTTATCATCTTTCTGTTTCTGAAATGACAACCAATCTTCAGGGCACTTACAACATTGAATAGCAACAGAAAGAGTACCGATTATTTTGTAGTTCTTGTTCACCTCTTCTTACTTCTAATCTTTTTTACATTAGCTGATTGAATGCCCATCAATATACGAGCTAATGGCATCACCAGACTTTGACTGGAATGACATTCCAGTCCTGCAAATGTGGAGACAGAGGGTAGACAATTTGGGCCAATCAAGCTCTCTCTTAGAGTCATATGGACCCAAGGAAGTTATTCCTCTCATGGCTCAAGCTCTTTCCAACAATAAAGTGAGTCTTTCCCACTTTTATATTTTTGAAGGTTAAAGGGTTTATTGCCCACTAATGAATATATTAAAAGAAAATGTATTTACATCACCTTGAATTCCCTAGTTATTACAATTATCTATATGCTATCTAAACACGAGTCTTTCCCACTTACCAATACTAGTTTGTTTTTCCAGCACTAGACTGGCTCTGTACTGCCATTTTTGGAAAGGTTTTAATAATTCAATCCAAGGGGAAGTCAAACCTGTATTCTTGAAATACCCCAATATATATATATATATATATTGTCATTTTTCCTTTTTTTGTGTGCATGAGGTACCTCTTTTGATGGATGAATATGTCAAAATGCCCTTGTATTTTGTCTTATGTTTGACAGGTTTCTTGTGGTGGGGCCCAGCTTTCTTTCCCTTTAAATAAGGATATATTGAAATGGGCAGACGAAACAAGAGAGATTTTAGCTCGTGCTAAGCTTCCGGATGGAGTCGAGTTTTATAACATATATGGGATCGATGTTGATACCGGTCATAGTGTTTGGTTAGCTTTATTATGTACTTCATAGTTATTTTAATTATTTACTTAAATGCCACCGCTGCCTAGTGCAAGCGGTAAAGGCACTCGCTTTCCCACAGGAGGGCAGGGATTTGATCCTGCAGAGGGGCAGGATTGTGGGGTGTTGTGTGTGTGCGTGCCTACAGGCTATTCTCCAAAAAAAAAATTATTTACTGAAATCATCCTTAAACTTCATAAAAGGATAAACATGACAGTTAAGTTCCTTGATAGAGAGGGTTATAGATGGATTAAATAATTGTAATTTACAAAGTTTTTTAAACAAAATCATCTTACTTTCAGGACCAAATATGTGTTAGATTCTAGGGATCAAAATGGGAATTTTGTGAAAATTGAAGGAATATTATTTTCTACAAATCAATTGTGCTAATTTTTTATTTGTTCTCTCTGCACAGCTATGGCAGCGAACTTGCGCCTATTTCAGATGTTGAGCAAATTCTCTCTGTTCAGGTTCTCCAAGCTAAACAAATATATTGAATATATGGATAAACAATGAATAAATATATTAGAGAAATGGAATTAAATACATAGTTCTTCAGTGAGCTTTTTGTTTCATATTTTTTTTTAAATAAGCAGCCTTTGCTGTCAGTTTTCCTTAACAAAAGCTCAGAAGAACTAGCATCCACATTGTACACTGCAAAATCTAAAAAACATGCAACTATCTAAACCTTTTTCTAAAATAGCCCCCAAAGAAGTGTTTATCGGTGCTCCCTATTTCCAGTAAACAGTCATCATGGCCATCCTATACATTTTGCATTTGATTTATGTAGAGTGTAATTAGTCTCCACTTCGTGTCTGTTAAATCTACCTTGCACCATTTTCTTCCATCATCTGATAGGCCTTTTTTTCTTTTTTCTGTTTATATTTTCAGCCACAGTTCATCTACGTTACAGGTGATGGATCAGTTCCAGCTGAATCGGCCAAGGTAAGCATTTATGCTTGATTTTTTAAAGATTCTGTTATCAGACAGTCCAAATTATTGTCCAATAGTGAATGGAGATAATGTTTATTTTGGTTAGTCTGTTGCTTGCAATTTCAGCAACTGTTCTGTGAAAAGCTATTTGAATGTGTTAGTTTCTGTTGCTTCCAGAAACTGGGGGTAGTGAATATGTCTCGAGTAAATAGTAGAAATATATGCAAGAGGCAGCAAACTTTTATTCTATCATAGATCTGTATATGCGATCATCCCTATATAAGTGTGAAAATGCCTTTCTGCTTGTTTGTATATATAATATATGTCGTGCAATGGTTATTTCTTGTCATGTAATTTTTCTACAGGCTGATGGCCTAAATGCAATTTCGCGAATTGGTGTACCAGCCGACCACCGGGGAATAGTCTGTGATAGGCACGTATTCCGGATTCTAAAACACTGGCTAAAGGCTGGAGAACCTGACCCATTTTACGACCCAGTAAACGATTACGTCATCCTCCCAACAGCCTTCGAGGTAGAGAGGCACCGGGGGGAGAAGAAAGAGATCACCTCCGTCAAAGAGGAATGGGAAATTGTTTCCTCCGAGAAAAATGATCAAAACAATTATACAGACGAGTCAACTGGCATTCCTCCTTTTATTGGATCTGTATCTGTGACATGTGAAGGGGAGAATAAATCGTCAGAAGAGGCCGAGGCTACGTTGGTTGTCGAGCCAAATATTAATGGAAAGCAGCATATAGAGCTCAGAGCCAGGGGTGTTACTATGGCTAAATAACTGTCTATATGTAAAAATGAATTATACAATTGTGCATAGATATCAGGGTGTGAAATTATATGATGTGACAAATATTGGCAAATGGTTACATCTGTATATATAAAGCTACTCAATTCATACAAGAATAAACAAGTAAATATGAAAAGAGATGACTTACTTTACTGGGCATGTTTGATTGTTAGAGCTTTCTTCAAGAAGACACCTTGTAAGTGTTCTAATGACAATTAAAAATGTCAAAATCTAATATGTGCAATACATAATAGAGGGATCAGAGCCGCATCACAGATGATCCTTATAGAGAGGATCATCTATAAGCACAGAAATCATCATATTAAGTCCTTGCATATTCCAGTTGTTTTGGCGATAAAACTTTGGATTTCCTAATGAAAGAAATCAGAAATTTAAGTACCAAGTTTGGATTGATTGGGTTGATCCTTAATCTAGGAACTAGGATTATCATAATCAACTCAATTTATTGGTTTAGAGGCTGGACGGTAGTAGACATTTTATGTTTATTTAAATAAATTGTCGGATGCATAGCACATTAATGTAATCTATTTGGGTGTACACTCTTGGATGCGTGCTTGAATTAATCTATTTGAGTATTGTAAATTTAAATATAATATTTTTATCCAAACTGATACATATTAGATAATTTCTAAGTGGATATAGATACAGATATAATATACGCTAATTGCAAATATAGATGCAAATTTAGAATTCCTTACCATGAAGTATGTTTTAAAGCTTTTCTCAAGGAGACTTGAAATCAGGATCGGAGCCTGACTTTCAAGTTACAAAGGTCAAATGTGAATAGGGGTTAATCATATAAAATTTTCTTGAAAACCTTTGCAGAAGCTGTGAAGTTGTGAGAGGGAATCAAACTCTCAATATTTGGATACAACAGTCTTAGGACTTTTTCCTAGCCAACTGTGCTACCTCTCTTTTCAATCATATAAATTTTTCATACTGTGAATGGGGGTCAATATTATTGTATCTATAACATTTTACTATAAACTATATAGAAAATTATGTATAAGTACAAAATATATCAAAATAAATGAGAGTCAATTGATCCCCATTTCTTGAATGTAGCTCCGCATCTGCTTGAAACCCGCACTATTAATAATTCATTCCAAAAGCATATCTGTCTTTCTTAGCTAGATCTTTATGCTGAGATTGCCAACTGCAACTCTGCAAGCACCTGGAACTCTTATTATAAAGCAACCTTCGTACTTAATGTAAGTACCTGATAATATTAAGTATAAATGACCCCAAATTTCATAAAAGTAAACAAAGTCGTATGGAGAATTCGGGTCATTAGACCGCACACAACAAATCTGAGGCCTGCGGCATACTGGATCTAATCAGAGTTGATTCATCGCTCTCGGTACGAACAATTATATGGGCTGCTTGCTAACATTACGGTTCGGCCCAGTTACACAAACCTAATAGACATAATTATTTATTTGTTTTTCGGCAAGAAACCCGCTGTGTGATTATTTCTTTTAAAGGAACTGACAAGTAATATTCAGCCTATTCGGCTGAAATCCAAATATAAAATATATATTCGGTCTAAATATGCGGTTTAGAGTATATTACCGGTTTTAGAGTATATTGACAGTGATAAAAAGAGCAAATTATTCACTGGTTAATTTCAGTGTTCTAAATAGTTAGCTATAGCGCCGCTGTAGCGATTTTGGACCTCATAAGCTAAGTTACGGAGTAAAACTACACTAATCGAGCTACGGCCGCTATAGCGGTAATAGCGGTCTGTTATGCTACATGGGTTTATTTTTCTATTTTTTTTCAATTTAAATGAGTTTTGTGTTTCAGTCTGACTAATCTAAACAATGATTGATTTGAATATGTAGTAAAATGATACTTAATATATGATAGTACGATATTTTGAATAGAAAATGTATCGATAGTTTATGAATTATAGAATGAGAGATATTTTGAATGGCAATTTGGACTTTGTATTGGTTTAATATGAATATTAGAACTTCTTAATCAATTTGGTGATTTTGTTACTCTATGAGATTTTACATAGATAATGTTCATTATTAGTATAAATATAAAATATAATTTTTAAAAAGAAAAAAACACTATGGAGGAAAGCTTTCGCTATAGCTCTGCTATTCGCTATAGTTTTTTTTTTCGTCTCCCTGCTATGCCGCTATAATCGCTATTTAGAACCTTGGTTAATTTTGATACCATCATAGCTAGTACAGTAAATGAGCTACTAATAAACAACGGACACCGGCAAACTTGGTCAACAGAACTAATTATGACATAACTAATGACCCAAATAGAACGAGTGTATTTAAAGGCACTTAACAACAGATACCCACTTTATGTTTTCGAGCAAAATCCTCTAACTGGGATCGAAATGTGGCGAGCTGCTCCTTCATGAGATCAGTTCTGACCTTGGCGACATGTTCACCAACCAATCGATATTGATCCTGAAATCACGAACCAAATTGAAGTACAATCAATCAAGAGTGTTCAGAAAAGGACATCAAATTGAAAAAGGAAAATCGAACCCAAAACTCCTCTTACCCGAGCAGCTGCTGCGCTTTGAAGACCAGCAATCCCTGGACGCCGTCTCATGCTGATTAATTTACCAGATGAAATATACTGCGCAAATTGTGCAAGAGGAAA
>CAXKVW010000773.1:0-43603 GCA_964058825.1 Carex arenaria
TAAATAGTTGGGTGGCTTGATCTCCAACTTTACTCAAAAAAAAATAATAGTGCATGATCATTTTACAAAATGAAAAATTCAAAAATTCAAAAATAATAAATATAGGAGGGATCCAATTACACCATATATTTAGAAATTCTTGTTTTGTGGATGTGTGTTGGTGTTTGAATGAATGCAGATGTGTTAAGGTCAAGGGTACCACTGCAACAACCACTTGAGGTGATTGTTATTTTTGCAAATCCATTAAATCCTGACCTGATGCTATGCGTTTTCTACTAAATCAGGATTCACCGGTACAGCCTTCTCTAATGACACTTAATTTTGGTGGGAATTATTTGTGTAAATCGAATCCCTAGGTACTTTTTACTTGATTTATATATCGTTGTTAACGGATGTTTTGGGTTTTGCGAGAAACCCACTTTCCAATACAAAAATTTTCTCTTTAAATAACTTATCAAATAAAAACTCATTAACTAATTAATTAGATTAAATCCATTCATTAAATGGATACTAAGATAAATAACAACAAAATTAGTCACTTACATAATAAAAAATAACAAAATACTATTAGTGTACATATTGAAAACAACAAAAATGATAAGAGGGGGCAAAATTAATTTAAAATAAAAAAAAATTAGTCCAGACCTATTAAATCAAAATTACATTTCGAAAGAAACAATTGAACTGTAATATTTTTTGTCGCAAATTTTCAGTTTAACATAACTGTATATGAGGTTTTTGCTTATGTAAATATTTGTAAGTTTAAAAAAAAAAAGAAATTTAAATTGACATTAGAAGATGCAACTGTCAACTACTTATAATCTACTATATTGTTTTTAAAAATAATGTCTATCTAACATACTGACAATATATGCGTATAATTCGCGAATAATGCGTGTTTTATTCTTTTCTTGACGTTTCAGAATCAAACTATGTTTAAAATGCAAAAAAACGTATAATACGTTATATTTGTGATTAAAACGTGAATCACAAATTATTCGCGAGAAAATGCGAAAAAATTGTGAAATTTTTTAATTTTTTTTGGGTTTTTTTTTTCTTTCTTGTTGTACCGAATCATTTCGGAATTAATTATACCTGAATCACGAATTTTTAATCCTATCGAATCAAACTTGAACTATTCGTTTGTCACTATGGGTAGGGACTGTGTATATTATAAAAAGCACAAAAGTAATTGAACACTTTTAGTGACAGTGTGGGGGGTCACTGAGTCTTCCACTTTGCCTCTCTTTATCATCTACATGTTTTGTATTCGTATCCTGCAGGGATTGTAACTCTGTGAATGCCACATAGCATCTGTCATTGAACAATAATGCACAAGACTTGAGATTTTGTAGTCAAGCTAGCTCTAACTAGTGCGTTCTATTCAATCTCCTCTCTTTTGCAACTAGATTCAATCTCTGTTAATTCCGACTCTCTCTGATCTCTTGCCCTCTGTTTCTCATCTCAGCCCTCTTCTCGATCTGTTGCCATCGGGTACACGGTATCTCTTTCCAAAATTTCTCATTCTCATCTCTCTTGCTTATTAACCAACTAATCTCTGCCTTTTGCTTCTCAATCGATCTATTCTCTCAATCACCAATTTGGTATGTGTTTACAAAAAAAAAAAAATACATTTTGCTACTTGTTTGTCATTTCCTAACAACGCTAGCAAAGGAAAAATCAAGAATAAAAAAAATAGAGAAAAAAACCAGCGGCTTTGAGGAAGCTGCAGCAGTTGAAGATGAATCTTTCAAACATTGTTGAGTGGGCGGGGTCCGCTGTTGTTGGAGGAATTGTCAGCATGGGTCTTTCGTATTTGTGTGACCTTGTGCGGCCAGCTGACAGAAAAGCTGAGCTAAAGAGGCTACAGGCAGCTCTTCCCAAGATCAGAGCTGTCATGGGCATTGCTGAAGCACTCAAGATTAAGCACCCGGATTCTCGCCAATGGGTCGAGCAGTTGAGGCACGCTTTGGAAACATCCGAGGACGTGCTTGATGAGTTGGAGTACAAAAAACTGGAGGATATGGTGGAAAACCAAGATGAGCCGGGTGGATCCGCTTCTAGTTCTAAGAAAAGAAAACGAAGTACTATCAATGATGATACTTTGAAGAGGTTGAAGGAGGCTTTAACAATGTTGGATGGGGCTGCTATTGGTGTGGAGCATCTCCTCCAACATGCTAATGTGCTAGGTATTAGTGATCTTTCTGAATCACGACTATTCGGTACAAATTTAAGGCGTGAAACTACTTCTCTTTTACCTGTAACAATGCTTGGTCGAGAAGTTGAAAAGGAAAGAATAATTGGTTGGCTGAAGCGACCAACTGATGCCCGCCTCTCTTCTTTTGGTATTGTTGGGATGGGTGGACAAGGGAAGACCACCCTTGTACAATTTGCATATCAAGAGATGTGCGGGTCAAATCATTTCGATAAAACAATTTGGGTTTGTATTTCTACTAACTTTTGTGTTGAAGAAATAACGAGAAAAATACTCGGTGAACTAGACGAAACTAATTATAGTGGTAAACCATTAAATGCACTTCAAGAGATCTTGAAAAAACATATTCTTTCAAAGAAAGTCCTCCTCATTCTAGATGATGTCTGGAACGATGACAAAATAATTGAGTGGGAGCAATTGGTTGCTCCTTTGAGGTTTGTAAAAGAAGGTAGTAAAATCTTATTTACCACTAGAATGGAATCAGTGGCGCAAATGTTTGCCCGTGTGATAAAGGAGCATGAGTTTCAATTATTACAAGGCTTGCCTGAGGAGGAGTTTCGATTGATTTTTAATACCTACGCATTTCATGGTTTTGACCATGAGAATTGTGGAAGTTTGAAAGCAGTTGGAAATCAAATAATAAAAATGCTCCGAGGTAATCCATTGGCAGCAAAGGTGATTGGAAGCTTACTTAATTCGTGTATGGAGCTCCAATATTGGAGAAGAATTTTGAATCACGGTTCTATATTTAACTTAGAGCAAGCAAATGATGTGGTGGAGGTTTTGAAGTTGAGCTACTACCATTTACCCGCAGATTTGCAGGTATGCTTTAGGTATTGTAGTATATTCCTTCAAGATCATTTATTTGACAAAAATGATTTGATCAAAATGTGGATTGCTTCTGGATTCATTCGGAAAGAATTATGTCAGAAAGAAAGGCCTGAGGATATTGGACAGGAATACTTCCATCACCTTTTGAGAAAATCATTCTTTGAATATTCATATGTGGTGAAAGGTGAAAGGTATGTTATGCATGATCTGTTGCATGAATTGGCTCAGAATCTTTCCTATGGGGAATGTTGTAGACTTGAGCATAATGATGAATGTATTATACCTGGTACTGTACGACATGTTTCTATACATGGAAGTCAAATTGAAAAGGTCTCCCATCTTGAAAATTTGCGCAGCTTGGTTATAACCACTACTATAGAGCAAATGAGTGCTGATTCGGATTTTGTTATTCCAAATAATTTAATTAAGAAAAGCTTACGTTTATTAAAAATAAATGGATTTCGTATCAGTGAATTGCCTGGGGATATAAGCCGTTTGGTTCACCTTCGTTACTTATCCATTGATAACCTCTCACTCCTTCTTATAGAACCATTGAGAAGCCTCATACCTATTAGCTACCTATATGTTGAAAATTGTTCAGGGATGGAGGAGTTGCCAGACCAATGGCTGCTCAAAAATAGAAGTACCATAAGGGTGTTGGTTATCAGTAATGCAAGGTCTTTGAAGTCATTACCTGAAACAATGGCGAGGCTTACTGCACTTGAAGTGCTACAAATCTCTAACGCTAATAGGCTGGAAGAGCTCCCAGAGTTACCAGCTTCTCTAAGAAGGTTGGTTATCGGTGATGCACACTCTTTGCAGTCATTGCCTGCTACAATGGTGAGGCTTACTGCCCTTACAAATCTAAGTACACTCTGCTTGAATAATGGAAATCCGGAAAGCTGATTTGTTGCAAGAGCTCTCAGAGTTACCTGCTTCAGAGCAAAAAAAATTCAAGGCTGTTGTAAGTTACTTATCTTGTATATATCATAATTTTTTTATTATCATTGTACCATATTAAAACATTGATGTTAAAAAATTCTAAAAGAATAATACAAAATTTCCAAAAAATATAAAATTTGGTCTCCAAGCATATTTTATTGTGGAAAACATGTTGAGCCCTTCAAATCGTTTATTTGAAAATGAAAAATGTAAAAATGAATTATACCTATATGCTTCTCATATGCTTATACAAGTAGAGTAACCAACCTCATTTATATATAGTAAAACATTCACTGGTTTACCTATTTCTGAAACTATCATGGTACCAGAATCTAAATTGGTATACACCAAATTAGGTCTTTTGTTTTCTTTAGACAAGATCTGACTCATTGTCAGATTTGAAATTCTTACCTGAAAAACAATGAATTCCAGCAAAACAAAACCAGATCCAGAGCCAAACCTTACCGCCAGCAAATTAAAAGACATACCAGCAAATCAGCATGACAGAAAAAAAAAAATACCAGCATACTGCATCCAGCATCTCAGGAAATCATTCCACTTACAGCAATTAGCATTTACCATAACCAGAAATAAAAAGCACACCAGTACAGCTGAGTACAGCAAAAATCAGTACCATAAAACCATGAAAAACCAGCTGGTGTCAGCTTCATCTTTCTTAAAAGAATAAAAAAAACAACGGGTGTAGAAAATTGAGAACAAATGAGAAAGATATATATATATGGACCTTTTAGGGGTAAGGATACAAAATTATCATTTGTTAATAGTTATGAACAACGACGACCCAATCCCTGTTGACATCTTTATCCCCAAAATAAAAAAAAAAAAAAAAGATATAATTTTTGCTACTCGGCAGTCTCTTGAACGAAAAAAAAAAGGCATGATTATAGATAGAATCTGGCATTCATTAAGTACATACAGGCACTAGGATTTCATTAACTAGTTTTACTTTTTATTATTTTTCTGATTATAGGAGGTACTGCTGAGGAGATTGAATCAATCAGTCGATTAGAGATTAGGGAAGGAATGATGGGACCCAGGTGGCCAGTGATAGTACTGTTCGAGTCGTCCATCATCTTCTTCTTTGTTTCTTTTAGTTTTCTTTTGTCTGATTTTGTTAATGATCTTTTTGACTGATCAAACTGATGAAGTATTGCATTTTTTAATTTAAACCTGAATGAAATTCTTGTTTTGTCGATGTATGTTGGTGTTTGAATGAATGCTGATATGATAAAGTCAACAGTACCACTGCTACAACCACTTGATGTGATTGTTATTTTTGCAAATTCCTGCAATCCTGACCTGATGCTATGTTCTCTACTAAATCAGGATTCACCGGTACAGCCTTCTCTAATGAAACCTTATTTTCGTGGGAATTATTTGTGTAAATCGTATCCATAGGTACCTTTTACTTGATTTATCTTGTCAATTTTCATTTTCTTTTGAAGCAAATTTATCTAGTCTCAATCAGCATATATCCAAATAAGAAACTCTATGTATAGATCGAATGCATGATCATATGATTTGCCGCAGCTAGGCAAGCCTTCCCAAGATTTATCACATCTCAACAAAAACTAGAACAAGCCCAACACAAAGTCTTCTTGTCTTGATTTTACTTCTAATTGAGCTCATTGAAAAATGCTCAGATAAAAGAAATTCAATGAATCGAAGAAATTTTCAGCAATTCAATAATGAACAGGACATCCAAACCCCTTATACATAATCTCAGTGTATGAAATTGGGGCATATCTAAATGCCAATATTATTTGTTTGTTGAAATTGGGGCATAATCCTGGATAAAATTTTCTGTAAAAAAAATTAAGTAGGGACATTGTCACAACACGTAATTAATGATCATCTTAATTTTATAATAGAATTGCATGCATTAGATGGTATACTTTTGGAGACGCTTGATGAAACCGTTTAGGTGCTTCTCATGAGATGCTTGGTCTGTGAATATGGGTTGAATCTGCTCTGCATTGTGTCGAATAAACTTCCCCTCTTCTTCGACCATGACATGAAGAACAGAACTTGCCACCCTTGATTGAATTTCCCGGTTTCATCATCTCTCCGTAATTCAACACCAACCCCTCTTTCCTCCATAACCTGTGCAATCAATCCTCATCGACTATCAAGGGCAACATGATGAAAGGAAGACCGAATTGCGAGTACAGCAGGAATGTTCTTGAATGATTTGAAGTCCATTTATTATTGAAACTTATTTACATATTTTCTATACGTTTCTTATTTCCTTCAACTAATCAAATGCAACTGTAAATAAATTCATTGGCTTAAGCTAAGCAACTAGAGAAGAAAAAGAAAGATGGTTCTATTAATGTCATAATACATAATGCTAGAAAATTTTAAACCTTGATTGCTTCCATTGGAAGAATCCGACTCTGCTGCTTTTGTTATAAAAAAGCAAGGTCCTGCTTTTTCCATCTCAACCATTCAAAATCGTTGAAATTTGTGCACCAAAAAGTTTCTTTATCGAGATACACAAATGAAAAATTTTGAATGGTTGAGATAAAAAAAGCAGGACCCTGCTTTTTTATAACAAAAGCAGCAGAGTCGGATTCCCATTGGAATGGCTAGCTGGACACCACTACCCCTGCTTTGTGGAATGTACAATTATTGATATCTATGCATGGATCGCCGAGGAATGGACCCTGTAAATTTATTTAAAAGGAACCAGTTCTTTTCATTGATAGGTAGGTAGGTGGATGACAGTGGGTAATACATTATTTTATTGTTTGTGCACATTTAGAGCGGAGTAGGTCTGATGGGATCCGGCCTACTTTTGAGTTTGGACTCTGCATCTGTTTAATCAGCTTTACAATCCGTGCACACAAATGTTAAAATGGAAACACACGTATATTAAAGCGGAACACAAGATAGTAAAACGGATCAGATGGACACGGATGTTTTCGAATTCAAAATTGGTCCGATGTCTATCGTACCTGCTCCGCTCTAGAGCACATTGAGTGTTTTGGCGTGTTCTTTTGATTGGTAGCTTCTTATCTAGCTTGGATTCAATATATTATTTTATTGTTTGTGCAAATGGAGTAATTTCTAGTGGGTTTGATATTTTTATTTCTAACTTGTCTGCAAGATATTAATTTATTGTATGTGCAAATGGAGTAGCTTGTAGTGGGTCTGATATTAGGGGCCGTTTTCTAGAATTGTACGTCTACAATTTCATTTTCAGAAATGTTTCGTTTCAAATTTGAAAAGGTAAAACTAATTCTTTTTTACTACTACTGAAAACACGACTATACGTAGTTAAAAAAGCAAATGACATATGGTTATTTTCTCTCTCTATATATATAATATATATAGAGAGAGAGAGAGTCCGGTTAGCATGCAAAAGTTTGGATAGAGGTTTATATCGAAATACATGTGCTCAACATGTTATGAATCGCTCAACATGTTCTCTATATTAAAATGTGCTTAGAAACTAAATTTTACATTTTTTGAAATAAAATTTTATTATTTTTTTATAATTTTTGAAAATCACTGTTATGATAGATTTTTTATATTTTTTTACCATATCAATACAAAGATTTTCAAAAATTCTAAAAAGCTGTGTATGGTATCCACAAACTATACACGGATCTCTTGTAGAAACCGTGTATATAACCCTAACAATTATACATTGTTACTATATATGATTGTGCATAAATCAGCAGTTTCAACGCATTTTTTGTTAAGATCTAACACAGTTCACTTGTAGGACCATACCATATATGTTAGGACTTTATTGACACGGTTCTGTAACAGTGTAAAATGTATCAACCTTTTCATACATGATGTGCATGAACGTCACAGTCGCAGAACTGTGTGTCATTAACTTTTTAAAAAGTGACCGTACCATGTATGTTAGTACTCTATAGACATTATTTTGTAATCATGTAAAATGTATCGACCTTTTTCATACACGATGTATGTGAACACGGTCCCAGAACCATGTGTCATTAACTTTTTTGACCGTGTATAATCATATTTTTTTTTATAGTAGTGTATGATCATTTTACAAAATGAAAAAGTAAAAAATTATAAATAAATAAATATTAGCTAGTATCCTATAAGATTTTGTCATGTAGATTTTATTGAGTGTTGAATTGACTGTTGGAGAAGAAAAAGAGAGAGAGTATATTAGCATAATTATTGAATGACTTATTGTCGGATAAAATAACATTATAATTTAAATACTTTTGATCTTCTATCTGAGGTTTAATAGTCTGCTGTTGCTAAGGTCTATCAATATAATACAAACAAGCTATTGATTCTTTACTAATTTTAAACAGATTTTGGATTTTGTGAAAAACCCGCTTTCTAATTTACCAATAATTTTATTTTCTTCTATAATTTTTTAGGTCAATCGAGACACCTGTTTTTGAAATAAAATGTTCCAATAAAAATAAAAGTCTATGTTACTATGCATATCATGATTTAGTCTGTAATACAGTTCAATATTTCCTTTTTCAAAATCTTAATCGTCGATCTAAACCGTTCAGCATGATTTCCATATGAATATGTACATACAGACTGAATTTTATATTATTTGAAATATTTTTATTGTTTTTTAAGGTAGGTAGAAAATAACTATTTTTGGATGGTCCAGAATTTTCAGATCAAGTGATTTTCTACCTACTTTAAAAAATAGTAAAAAAAATTTCAAAAAATATAAAATTTGGTTTGCAAGTACATATTTATATGAAAATCATGTTCAACGGTTCAGATCAATCATTAAGATTTTGAAAAAAAAATATTGAACCGTATTACGGATCAAACCGTAATATACATAGTACCATAAACTCACTCAAAATAAATTTGAGAACATTAAATTAAGGATTGCAGCGGAGTAGGGTATCACAAAAAGTAGAAAAAGAGGTCCTCTGTTCCATGATTTAAAAAGTGCTTCTCGCAGCACCATGCATGATTAATAAAAGTCGCTCAAATTTTCTTGAAAAAAGTGCTTCTCAGAAAATCCAATATTACAACAGTTACTGACAGTGTGGTGAGTCACTGACGCTTCTACCTTTCCTTTACCCAAGTACTTGTATTGTTATCCTGCAAGGATATTTGTACGGATTGTCACTTTGCGAATGCCACATAGCATCTATCGATCTACAATAATGCAGTAGACTTGAGAGTTTGAAGTCAATATCTTACTTCATTCAAAATAATGTGTAGATCGATAGATGCTATGTGGCGTTCGTTGATTGACACTAATTCGCGAATAATTCGGATTTAACCACTCCACAAATCAATTAGCGAATATAACGTTAATTCACGAATAATTCGGTATAACAAGGAAGCAAAAAAAAAAAAAAAACTTTCTCAAAAATAGTAAAAAAAATAAATTTTTTTTGATGTTTTTATTACGAATAATTCACCGATTCACTTTTTATTCGCCAATAAAACATATTATACAATTTTACGTATTTTATTCGGAGTTCGGTTCAGATTTGTCAAAAAAACGAATTAATCACGAATTCTGTGACTATGCAAATACCTCCTTGTTTAGTATTCTTATCCTGCAGGGATTGTAACTCTGTGAATGCCACATAGCATCTGTCATTGAACAATAATGGAGAAGACTTGATATTTTGTTGCCAAGCTAGCTCTAACTAGTGCGTTCTATTCAATCTCTATTGATCTCCTCTCTTTACCAACTAGATGCAATCTCTGTTAATTCCGACTCTCTCTGATCTCTTGCCCTCTTTTTCTCATCTCAGCCCTCTGCTCGATCTGTTGCCATCGGGTACTCGGTATCTCTTTCCAAAATCTCTAATTCTCATCTCTCTTGCTTATTAACCACCAATTTGGCACGTGTTTACAAAAAAAATAAAACATACATTTTGCTACTTGTTATTTATCATTCCCTAGCAACACTAGCAAGGAAAAAACAAAAATAGAAAAAAAAAAATAGAGAAAAAAACCAGCGGCTTTGAGGAAGCTGCCTCAGTTGAAGATGAATCTTTCAATCATTGCTGACTACGCGGGGTCTGCTGTTATTCGGGAACTCATCAGCAAGGGTTTTTCATACTTTGGTGACCATCTTCTGCCAACTGACAGCAATGCCGAGCTAAAGAGGCTACAGGCAGCTCTTCCCCAGATCACAACTGTCATGGACATTGCTGAAGCTCTGAAAATGAAGGACCCAAGTGTTTGCCAATGGGTCAAGCAGTTTAGGCAGGCTGTTGATGCATCCGAAGACTTGCTTGATGAGTTGGAGTACAAAAAACTGGAGGAAATGGTCAAAGACCGAGATGAGGCGGGTGGATTCGCTTCTAGTTCAAAGAAGAGAAAACCATGTTCTATCAATGATGATACTTTGGAGAGGTTGAAGGAGGTTGTAACAATGTTGGATCAGGCTGCTAACGGTGTGGAGCATCTTCTTCAAGCTGCCACTGTGCTAGGTATTCATGATCTTTCTGAATCACGACAACAAGCAGGAAATTTTTTTGGTCGCAAAACAACTTTCTTTTCAGATGAAACAAAAATATATGGCCGGCATTTTGAGCACGAAAGTATACTTAATCGGCTAATGCGGCCAACTGATGCTCGCCTCTCTTCTTTTGCTGTTGTCGGGTTGGGTGGATTAGGAAAGACCACCCTTGTACGATTGGTATATCATGACATGCATGTGTTGAATCATTTCGAAAAAAAAATTTGGGTTTGTGCTTCTACTAAATTCAGTGTTGAAGATATAATCAAACAGATTCTTGGTGCACTAGGTGAAAATAATTGTTCTAAAAAACCATTAAATGCACTTCAAGAAACCTTGAAAAGAAATATACATTTAAAGAAAATTCTTCTCATTTTAGATGACATATGGGATGACAAGAAAAGGGACGACTGGGTACAATTGATTGCTCCTTTGATGTTTGTACAAAAAGGTAGTAAAATCTTATTTACTACTAGAATGAAATCAGTGGCAGACTTGCTTGCAAGTGTGATAAGTACAGAGCATGAATCTATATCATTAGAAGGCTTAGAAGAGCACACTTCGCTAGCGCTCTTTCGGCACTATGCATTTCATAGTTTTGACCCTGACGATCATACAGATTTCAGAGCAATCACAAAACAAATACCAAAAATACTCCAAGGTCATCCATTAGCAATAAAGGTGATTGGAAACTTACTTAATTCGTGTGTGGACCGCCAATTTTGGAGAAGAATTTTGAATCACAGCTCTATATTTAACTTGGAGCAAGCAAAGGATGTGGTAGAGGTTTTGAAGTTGAGCTACTACCATTTACCAGCAGATTTGCAGGTATGCTTTAGGTATTGTAGTATATTCCCTCGAGGTCATTTATTTGATAAAAATGATTTGATCAAAATGTGGATTGCTTCTGGATTCATCCGGAAAGAATTATGTCAGAAAGAAAGGCCTGAGGATATTGGAGAAGATTATTTCCATTACCTTTTGAGAAAATCATTCTTTGAATGTTCATATGCGGTGAAAGGTGAAAGGTATTTTTTGCATGATCAGATGCATGAACTGGCTACCCTTGTTTCTGGGGAGGAATGCTGTAGAATAGAGCTTAATTATAGAAGTTCTCCAATATCTAGCACTGTACGACATGTTTCTATACATGGAAGTGGAATTCAATTGGTCTCTCATCTAGAAAATTTGAGGAGCTTGGTTATAACCACTAGTATGGATAAAACTGGCACTGATCCGGATTTATTTGTAATTCCATATAATTTAATTAAGAATTTACGTTTATTGAAAATAAATGGATTCCGTATCAGAGAATTGCCCGGAGAGAGAAGCTGTTTGATACACCTTCGCTACTTATCCATTGATAACCTCTCACTCCTTATTGAACCATTCAGAAGCATCATACATATTAGCTACCTATATGTTGAAGATTGTTCAGGGATGGAGGAGTTGCCAGAACAATGGCTGCTCCAAAATAGAAGTACCATAAGGGTGTTGGTTATCCGTGATGCAAGCTCTCTGAAGTCATTGCCTGAAACAATAGTGAGACTTACTGCACTTGAAGTGCTACAAATCTCTAAAGCTAATTTGTTGGAGGAGCTCCCAGAGTTACCGGCTTCTCTAAGAAAGTTGGTTATCGGTGATGCACACTCTTTGAGGTCATTGTCTGCTACAATGGCGAGGCTCGCTGCCCTTAGAAATCTAAGGACACTCTGCTTCAATAATGGAAATCCAGAAAGCTGATTTGTTGCTTTTCTGAAAGCAAAGAAAATTCAAGGCTATCATCACAGTTGTAAGTTACTTATCTTGTATATAAAAAAAAAAAATTATTATCTTTTAACTATATGAAATGATTTAAAAAATTTCTAAAAGAATAGGAAAATTTTCAAAAAAAAAAAAAGAGTCATATCTGAAAACAAGATCTGACTCATTCTCAGATTCGAAATTCATACCTGAAAAACACTTAATCCAAGCAAAAAGATACCAGATCTAGGAGTAAGCCTTTCCACAAGCAAATCAAAAGTCATACCAGGAAATCAGCATTACAGAAAAAAAAAAAAATACCAGCATACCACATCCAGCATCTCAGGAAATCATACCAGTTTTAGCAATTAGCATTCACCATAACTAGAAACAAACAGCAAAAATCAACACCGGATAACCTGAAAAGCTTGATGTAATGAGCTTCATCTTCTATTTATTCTTCCTACTGTTTCTTAAAAAGGAAAAAAAAACAAGGTGGGTAGAATTGATTGCTTAATTTTAGGGGTAAGCAGGCAAAATTTTCATTGCTTTATAGTTAACAACAACAACCCAATCCCCATTGAAAATTTACACCTATAATAAAAAAAGGAATGATTTTTGCCACTTTGCAATCTCTCTTGAATCCAAAAAGTCATGATTATAGATAAAATCTAGGATCCATTATGTACTTACTGAGGCACTAGGTTTTCATTAACTGGTTTCATTTTCTTATTATAGGAGGCATTGCTGAGGAATGGTGGGACCCAGGAGGCCAGTGATATATAGTACTGTTTCGGTCGTTGATCATTTTTTCTTTGTTTCTTTTAGTTTTCTTTTGTCTGATTTTGTTAATGTTCTTTATGATTGATCAAACTGATGAAGTATTGCATTTTTAATTTAAACCCGAATGAAATTCTTGTTTGGTGCATGTGTGTTGGTGTTTGAATGAATTCTAATGTGGTAAGGTCAAGGGTACGAGTGGTACCGTACCACTGGTACAACCACTTGATGTGATGTTATTTTTGCAAACTCCTTATGCTATGTGGTTTTCTACTAAATCTGGATTCACCGGTACGTGTGTTGTTATTTTGTTAATGTTCTTTATGACTGATCAAATTGATGAAGTATTGCATTTTTCAAACCCGAATGAAATTCTTGTTTTGTGCATGTGTGTTAGTGTTTGAATGAATTCTGATGTGGTAAGGTCAAGGTTACCAGTGGTACTGTACCACTGCTAGAACAACTTGATGTGATGTTATTTTTGCAAATTCCTTCAATGTTGGTTCTCTCTTAAGGCCGGTTATTAATTTGTGGTTTCTCAAATTATGCACACACTCACGGATTGAAAAAATAAAAGAAGGAACAAGCAAATAAGACACAGAATTTTTTTTTTTTTTATGCTCTCTAATCACATCGTTTTCTGATTTTCTCATATAAATAGACATAATACAAAACTGCCCACTACCATTACATCCCACGTTTACAACTCTAAAATTAGAGCTAACCAATTTAAACTTTCCTTAAATAACCACTACTCTATTTTCAGCAACATGCTGATTCTAAATTCTAACTTCCTAAAATATAAACCCGTAAATAGACTATGGACTTGTGTTTGGACTCGAACTATGGACTGGACTCGGACTTGGACAACTAGATTAACTCATCATTCAATCCTGACCTTATGCTACTAAATCAGGATTCACCGGCATAGCCTTATCTAATGACACTTTATTTTGGTGGGAATTATTTGTGTAAATCGCATCCGTACGTACTTTTTACTTGATTTATCTATTCTCAATTTTCATTTTCTTTTGAAGCAAATTTTATCTAGTCTCAATCAGGATACATCCATATTCAGAATGACCCTTGAATAAATTCATATTTATACAACATTTGGAACAGCAGACAACCTAATTATTAAGAGATGATGGAATCTCCCAAGCATTATAAATTGCCTTGTAAGCAATAATTTTGTCTTTTTTGTAAAAATAATGATATATCTGTGTATGTATAAGAGGATGCGCACATCTAGACCAACTAAATCTACAAATTTTCAGTAGTAGTTTTCCTTTCATCCTTTTTGTCGGGTCCCATTCATTTTTGACCGGGTTTGAGATTTCACTATCGTGTGATTCCGAATTAGCTTATTTTTTTGCATTCGTACTAAAATCTAAAATATCAAGTTTACCTTGGTTGCCATATCAAGCATGATTTGGAAAGTCGGCCGATACCAATTCAACTCGGGGGAGTCAACTTGGTATCGGACGTGACCGGTCCGAGTTTTCCCCGAGTCTCATGCCCATGCGAGTTTTACAGCAAAACTCAGTTGAGTCAACCGATTTTCAAGCCGAGTCAGGCTGAGTAAGACATTTTTTCAATTAGAAAAAGTCTTTTGTAACAGTTTTTATATATTCTTATTTATTATCTTGCTATGTTGACAAATTACAAATGATTTCTATTTGCCTTTTGCACCATTTAGGTAATGGTAGTTATGATCAAATTACATCAGCATATTATTTTTGTGCAAGAATTTGTTTTTAGGTCTAGGTGCTTCAAGGAATGCATGTTACTAAAGTTATGAGTAAGACCCTTTAAACTAACAAAATAATATGTACTATTATAACATTAAATTTATACAAAGAGGAGGGATCCAATTACACCCTTTTTTTTGACACATCATGACATTGTTTTTTTTATAGTTTAATTTTGCGATTTCAAAATCCAAATAGTCGATCCAAACCGTTCAACATGATTGATATACTAAAATGTGCTTGGAGATCAAATTTTACATTTTTTTGAATTTTTTTACTATTTATTAAAATGGTTACAAAATCGCTGTTTTTCAGTGGTCCGAAAACAACGATTTTATAACCATCTTAATAAATAGTAGAAAAATTCAAAAAAATGTAAAATTTGATCTCCAAGCACATTTTAGTATATTAATCATGTTGAACGGTTTGGATCGACTATTTAGACTTTGATCCCTCCTCTTATACAAATCATGATAAAAGGGTCAACTCAAGTTCAGTAAAAAAAATGTGAGTTTCTGAGTCAACTCGGCCGATTTCGGCCGATTCATCCGATTCCGATTCCACGGTCAGGAACCCGAATTCAATTCCGATTCCGAGTTTTAGAACCATGATGGAATTTCTCCCCGAAAGTAGTTATATGAAAAATTTGCACCAGCAAGCTGTGTTAGTTTGCATAAGCCAATTCTATTGTGTTGTTATCTGATGAAATTCTTTACAAGATGAAAAAAAAAATAAGATTAAAATCTTTGACCAATTATTTTGGACCTGCCAAGCAACTAATGTAGTTGAACACATATAATAAACTCTTAATTAAGATTCAAAAATATTGATAAAAAAAGTGCTGAAAGTTTTTTTGGTTGGAGGCTAAAAGCGCCCACCAACATTTGTATTGAAAAAACATACTGAGTATTTACAACACCTCAAGTCATTACATTTAGCTAATAACTTGCCAGCAAATCTAATTTTACAGTGTTTTTAAATTGCAAATAGAACCGAAATCATCACACAAAATTCAGAGGAGAAATTGCCGCATTCTCTAACGGTTTGCACACTATTATTGAATCTCATTAGTATCATGTACCAGTGTACTCAGAGTTTTTCACTGACCCGAGAAGTGACGTCGGCTCCTCTCACGCCATAGAGCCTAGCAATCTATAGACCACACAGGGTCTCGCAGCTCTTGCATTAGCGACTCAGTATGTTGTCTACTGTCCCACCAAGCTGCAGCTATTGTCTCACCATGTGCCGTGATGGAGACATTCAAAAAATTCTTAAAGTTATGAATTAGAATTTTTATTTCCAGGAATGAATCCACTAAGCTTATTCAATTGTAGCTCGACAAGGCTCACTAAATTTCCCAGTACATCAAGAATTGTGCCAGTCAACTGATTTATGTGAAGAAATCTGACAGGATAGTAAAATATTAATGAAAAAACAAATAAATGTAGGGAAATAATGATAAATCAACTAAAACAGATTGTTCAATAGTTAATACATTTTTGAGATGCTGACCAAGTTTCCCAACTCAGAAAGGATAGGTCCTGATGAGAACTCATTTCTTTTGGTATTGACCCGTAAAATAAGTTATTGTCCAAAGAGCTGCAATTTTGAAACAATAACATAAATTAAAAATCATATTAAAAAGTCAAAATCTATTGGATAGTAATTTGAATTGTGTAATTATCATGTTAAAAAATTGAAAAGCATACAGTTCTTGCAAGATAGGGAGCCAATTTCAGAAGAAAGAAATCCTCTCAGGGACGAATTAGGGAAAAAGGAAAATAATGTATACCAAGAAGAGTTGAATGCGTTATTTAAATTTAGAAGCACAGGCTGAAGTGCCTCCACTAGGTATTGGTACGTACGTACATGGAAGAAAATTATACTGGTAATACAATCGGTAATATATACTGCTATTGTTTTCTAAAATACCAACTAACCAAATATTGTGAAATGATCCGCAAGTCAAACCCAACTTGTCATCAGCTGAGGTCAATTTATTTCAACTCTCAAGAAATACAAATTATGCATTTAGCCCCCTAAATTACTTCATTTGGCCAATCTGAACACTACAAAAGTTGTTCTAAAAAAAATCAGACTTTCGATAGATTCACAATAAGGTATTTTGGACGGAATGAGTATATTCCGTTAAAATTTTGAATGGAATGAATATATCCCGTTATATTTTGGACATAATGAGAATACTACAGCGAAATTCCCTTTATTTTTTTAAATAAATCTAAGTTCAAAATAATTTATTATATGTTTGTAGGTACGCGCTGTTATAATGAATGTCTATTCGTTGAATATCGTGCAAATAAGTATAATTTTTTTTAATGGATTGAGGAAAAAGGTTAAATTTTTGCCTTATTTAGATGGTTTAATTATAAGAGTCTTTACAAATTTAAAATATCTATATTCAGAATGTATTCCTGTTTGAGTACAAAAAACCTGAGCATTCCCAGTATTTAATTCTAATTCAGTGATATAAACTTTAAGAAAACAAATTAGAAAATTAAGAAAAACAAAATAAAAAGGGATCAAAATGGTGGTTCCATTTCTCCACAAATTAATGGATTGTTTTCAAAGTTATTATTAGTATTTCTTTAATACAAACCCGTAGGCAATTCATAGTTTATTTTTTAACTTGAGCGACATATGCATGTGGAGTAGTGGGGGCACAGTCAGTGGGAAGAATAAAATAAAATAATAAAAATGTAGGTGCGCTGCACTACAGATCGGATGCAATTTGGGTGCATGTTAAATTTAATAGGTTCTCCTGCAAAGGAAACGGGTTCCGGATTTATCCGGATATCCGTTCATTAACCAGCCGAAATTTTATTCGGATTCGAATCCGGATTTGTTCTTGGGTCAGGTAAGAATTCAGAGCGGATAAATTCGGATCCGTGTGTACGCCCCAAAATCATGATGGCATTTTATTTGATGAACCTCCTCCTACCTTTCGTCAAATCAAACGTTTTCTTTCTCAAATCAAAGCTTTTATCTAAGCTCAGAATCTCCTTTTTAGTGCATGATAAGTGAATTGTAACCACCACTAAGGGATGACATCTCCTGAAAAATCCAATTATTATTCAACTATTTCTACAATATTTCTCAAATAAATCCAAAAAAGCACATGTTTGGAGCTGTGTTATTGTTCATGCTTCGGTTAGAGAGAGAAGAGGCGGCGAGCTTGAATTTGATATATGTGATTGAATGGATGGGCAAAACATCCCCCACACCCCCTAGGGGTGTCAATGGCACCCTTTTGTCCGTTTATCCGACCCGTACCATATCCGATAAGACGGGTACGGGTAAGATTTTTTTTTCGTAAACTTATCGGGTTCCGGATTTACCATTCACTACTACAGAATATGGTGATTGTACACGGATAATCACAAAGAGCTACACGGATTTTCTGCAGTGTAGGATATTAGGGTGTAGGAATGTCCCATCTTTTGCAAACGGATATTTATCCGTGTGCAATTATCAACAATCTACACGGATTTCTACTTAAAAGCCGTGTAGAAATCCAACTAGAGCTACACGGTTTTTTAATAAAAAATCCGTGTAGGAATATCAACATTCCTACACGGATTTTTAAGTAAAAATCCGTGTAGAATTGTTTCTTACACGGATTTTTAAATAAAAATCCGTGTAGGAAGGTTGCTGAACTTTTTTTTTTTTTTTTTTTTTTTTAAAGCTAGCCTCCACTTTTGCTAGCCAGTAATTATATATTTCAGATTAAATATACATAATCTTTTGCAAAAATAAATTTATAGCATTTTGTATATGCATAGCCTTTTGCAAAAATAAATACATAGCCATTTACAACATATATATATACATAGCTTTTTTACATGCAATCCCATGTGATCTAACACATAACATACACTTCTCAAGATCCAATACAATGTTTGTATAAACATTATGTCCTTACCACTTAGCAACCATGTGATCAAGGTTTGGGCCAAATTTCCATAAGTTGGGCTCATGTTGCCAAAACTCATGGCTATGATCTACTCTAGCACGAAATTTCATACATACTAAGTTGTATTAGATCCAACATATCAAAAAGGAAGTTTGCATGTGATCCATGACATGATGTATCTTGGTTAAAGGTCTCCAACAATATTGCATCTCCAATAAAAAATACAAGGATCAACATATTAATTTGTGCATACATACATACATCATAGAGAATAAAAATTCTCAATTAAAATTTATACATAAAATTAATTGAACCTGTATGGCTTTTATACGAACCACTGAAAATCAATTTCGTAAGAAAAAAATTATTGCATCTTATATGAATTTATGGAGGGAGGGTGGCGAAGAGGATAGTAACCAACCAAGGCGAAGATGACAGTAACCAACCAAAATCCTACAAAACTGAAAAGAAAAATAAAAGAGAAATAAGCAATAATAATTACACATGACCTAAATAAGCAATAATAAGTAACAAAAAATTAGATAACCTTAGCAAGATAGAGAGGAGAAAATAACAACTTCAAATATCTCAGATCCCAGTTGTGCTACGAGCTGAAATCAGACCAATATTTTAATACAGAGATAGAGAGAGAGAGAGAGAGAGAGAGAGAGTATTATAAAATCAAAACGGCGTTGGAGGGAAAAGGCCTTTTTATATAGCCAAAACCCTAAAACTACCTTTCTACACGTATTTTTCACTATAAATCCGTGTAGCTCTCTAGCCTTTTTACATTGTTATTTAAAGAATAATCCGTGTACAATAATCCCTTCCTACACGGATTTTTTAATAAAAATCCGTGTAGCTCTCTATCCTTTCTACACTGTTATTTAAACAATAATCCGTGTACAATAACCCTTTCCTACACGGATTTTTTAATAAAAATCCGTGTAGCTCTCTCACCATTCCTACACGGATATTTAACTAAATATCCGTGTAGGAAATGTAAACTTCAAACGGCTTTTTTGAAACATTGTTTTTCAATGAAATATCCGTGTGGGATTCTTAGAGATATCATTGATCATTGGAAAAATCCTATTTGGTACACGGTTTTATATAAAACCGAGAAAATCCGTGTACAACCACAGTGTAGGAAGCGCCATTCTGTAGTAGTGATTCATTAACCAGGCAAAATTTTATTCGGATTCGAATCCAAATCTGTTCATGGTTTTAGAAAATTTCGAATTTGGATAAAGATTCAGAGCGGATAAATTCGGATCTGCGAACACCCCAAAAGAAGAGCGGCCCAGTATTGAGAGGTTTTTATAAGACGGAGAGGCCTATGAAGATTAATGAATTAATCCGATTGTTAGGCTTTCAACCCATAAAATAATAGAAGACGGGCCATTCGAAAATCAGATCCCTGATCCAGATTTCTTTCTCAGTGACTAATAATATCATCATGGCATTTTATTTGATGAACCTCCTCCTACCTTTCGTTCAATCAAAGCTTTTTATCGAAGATCAGAGGATCCTTTTAGTGCATGATAAGTGAATTGTATGAAACACTAAGGGATGGCATCGCCTGAAAATCCAATTATTAATTTATTATTCAACTATTCCTACAATATTTCTCAAATAAATCAAAACGAGCACAAGTTTGGAACTGTGTTATTGTTCATGCTTTGGTTAGAGAGAGCAAAGGCAGGCGACCTTGAATTTGATGTGATCGAATGGTTGGACAAACCCCACCCCAAAATATATTGTTTATATTGTTATGGGAAGTGAGGCCGCTCTGAGCATCGAGCTACTCCACGAACTGACTTTTGGGCTTGAGAAATCTGCGGTACCTTTCCTTTGGGCTCTCAGGAAGCCAACCGGCATGAATGGTGTCGTTATCAACATGTTGCCAATGAATTCCGAGTAGGTCCGATGCCCATCGGAGCTACTTTGGTTTGATGGGTGTAATGACCATTCGATCTGCATCAAGATTCGTGTGCACTAATTAAAACCTGTGCAAGTCTGTTTCAATTTTACTGCACACATATCTTAATACTAAACGTACGGTGTTAGAATTAATTGGACTTAAAAGCAGGTCCGATGCCCATCGGACCTACTCCTATCTCGTTGTCAACAGGTTTTCAGGAGCGCTTATATCTGGCCATGTTGCGTTGGGTTGGGTCTCGCAAATGAGGATCTTAGCGCATGCATCGGTAGGTGGTTTCCTGACACATTGTGGCGAGAGTTCGGTGATTGAAAGCTCACAATTCGGTCAGTCTTTGACTAATTTAATATTGAAATATACAACCACAAAAGCCACTAAAATTTGGTTCGGTTAATGGAGTTCTTGAATATTTACATGCCACTAGAATTTGCCTATGTACAAATTGAAGTGCATTATATGTTTGGTGGTTGTTCCTTACATCATATATAGTATATATCATACATCTCTCTTGATTATCATATGCAACTTGAATCTAATAACTATTTATGAATAGGGTCCCCCTAGCTGTCCCCCTCTAACAGTCCCCCATTTTATCCCCCAGTCAATAACTACCTAAGTAACTACTAACTAACTGGGGGACCACTTAATATTTGGGGACCGCCTAATATTTGAAATATTTTACAGCTGTCGCGTACAAGTATTCATCTATAATACATCAAGTTTTCATCTGTAATGCATTAAGTATTCATCCTAAGATATCAAGTATTTTAAAAAAAAATGGACACATCACTCACCCATCTTTTACACGTTTTTAGAGGTGATTTATTTTTTTCTCCGTTCAATATAACTAATATTTCTGACGATCTGTAAGGAATTTTGCAAATCTAAAACCACAAACGTTTTCTACATAATTTTCTCTTTCAAATGAGATCCATGATGACATACTTTCGAGTTGTCGGTTGCACAAGTATTCATTTTCGGCATGCAAGTATTCATACCTCATTGAGCAAATATTCATCCTCGTTGTGTAAGTATTCATCCTTATGATTCACCTAGTTGTTTCGCTAATCAATCTCCCATTTTGTCCCCCAGTCAATAACTACCTGAGTAACTACTAATTAACTGTGGGACCGCCTAATATTTGAAAGATTTTACAGCTGTCGCGCGCCAGTATTCATATATAATAAATCAAGTATTCATCTGTAATGAAAATATTCATTCTAAGATATCAGGCATTTAAAAAAAAACTGGACACATCATTCACCCATAAAGTATTCAACCTTATGAAACAAATCATTCAACTTCATTTAATAAGTATTCAACAACCATATCATCAAAGTAAGTGCAACAGTAATAATAGCTCTTCATATCTAATGTAATCCAAGCAATTTAACAAATGATTACCAATACAAATATTCATACCAAACAGATAAAGTATTCATCCATAATTTCATTAAGACTAACTACAGATGTCATACTAATTAATTATTCATTCACACTATGAATGAAACAAACTCAACAGTTGATAACACTCTTATTCATACATCACAAAAAAATATTAACAATTTAAAGTATTCATTGGTAATCCGAAAGTATTTATCATTCATCCATAAAGTATTCACCTTATATGAGCATAAACTTCTTACTCAGCCAGACTTCTAAAATAATGATCTGTCAAAAAACACTTCACTTAAAAGTGTGAATTACTTGTCAATAAAGTATTCATACTTATATGAGTATAAAATTCTTACTCAGCCAGACTTCTAAAATAAGAATCTGTCAAATAACACTTCAATTAAAAGAGTAAATTACTTGTCAGTAAAGTATTCATCTTTAACTGTGAAAGTATTTATTCTTAAACACAAAAGTATTCACTTAATAAGTATTTACCAAAAAGAAGTTATTCAGCAAAAATTTCACCAGTCATCAATAAAAGTGTGGATGACTTAACTGATAATTATTTACCAGTAAGTACTCATTTAGCAAGAATTATAAATCTGTCAACAATAAAAGACGATAATATGTAAATCTCGAATGAATTAAGTATACATTGTGATTCAAACATAAAGTTTTTATTACTTAAGTATTTATCCATACAATAGCAACTAAGTATTCATCCATACAATAGCAACTAATCCATTTCAAACGTAAAGTATACATCATACTTGTCAGAAGTCTGAATGTACATATAATAGTAAGTATTCATCACTAGTCAATAAATCATTCAACCTCATACATAAAGTATTCATTCATATTTAACAGAAGACTAACTGCAGCAGGAATAGTAGATATTCATACCTAATGTAATACAAATATTTATAATCATTCCTAATTTATTCATTTATAATTATCCAAATAATTTAGTATTGAAATATCCATACTATGAATCCAAGCAATTCAACAGTTGATTACCCCCTCAAGTATTCATCCTTAACACATAAAATATTTACAATCCTACATAAAGTATTCATACATAATTATCAGAAAAACTAAATGCACATGTCATACTAAGTATTCATCCTAATGTATCAAATCATGAACCTCATACCTAAATTCAATTGAGTACTGAAACATTAACCATCAAATGAGCATTGGATCATTAAATTAAATTGATAGAAGTTGCATCGACCATTCTCGTCATAGAAATAATAAACAAATTTGTTAAGATACTATTCTCTTTGATTTGTACCAGCGGAACAAATCAGTCAGTGGCAGATGACAAGTAATCGGAGTCCTTAGCTTTGCACGCTTCCTCTTGGGTGTAATATGCATCTACAAGTTATAAAGTATTCATTATATATCATATTGTCATTTCAATTCAAAAATTCAAATTACAGTATGAATCTCACATTCATAAAGTATTCATTCATATACAATGAAGTATTCACCCTATACAGTGAAACATATTAACAATATATTAAAAATAAATTGTTACATGTTAGGAGTAGGTATTCATTCATATACTTGATTACATCGAAGAAATATGTCACAAGAGAAGCCAAACCTGATAGTTAAGTAGATAGCTGTATGTATTTGTTCAAACCAGAAAAATTATATTGAAATTGATTCAAGCTCGAGCAGCCGACTCCTCGACTACCCTCACAAAATCATACAAATAAGTATAGTTTTGGGGTTGGATTCAATTAGACTCTAATTCCTATGTCCAATTCCTGCAACAAGCAAATGAAACATAGACATTAAATCAATCTCACATTTGTATGTTGTGTCAGAACTCCAAAATAAATATTTTATTGGATGCAAAGTTGAAATTGAAATTAAATGCATACATTTGTTTGTTGTAGACACATTTATTAGGTAGTATCTGTCATATCTTATTTTTCTTTTTCTTTTTAATTTTGATCTCCGATCCATAGAGATAATTTTTTATGAATAAATCCTGATTTCTGACAAAAATATTAAGAATTGAATAGCAGGGTGAGAAAGAATTACTAGTGAAGATCAAAGTAGAAGTCCCTTTTGACATTTGCACTGAGGATCTAGAGGGGTCTGACAGACGGCCGCGATGCGAGATCTGTTGGCGGAGCATGTGATACTTGTCCAGCTGTCGAACACGTGTGTGGCTGGGTCTTAGTTGAGGTCACGTGAGTACGGAGCCTGAGCGAGGAAATCGAGCAACGCGAACTTGTCTTCGACTAGTTCGCACAAAATTAAAAAAAAAATCATCTTCAAACTTTCTATAGAAATCCCATGTCTATGATTATTCTCAAGTTCAATACTACAACGAACAGATCTGAACAAAAACAGAGATTTGAATAAAGAAGCACAAATCCTATATTAAACAAAAGGCACTATGGCACTTCAATGAAAGAAGGAGGTTTATATGAGATGATTGTAGCATACACAAAGATTGTGGAAAAAATGTTATTGCTCGACCCTAATAGGATCAGACCTGTGAAGAAGGTTTAAAAACTTGTCGGCATCCAGGCTCGGCCAAATTGCCGGCACCGTCCGCTGTCTCGACGTTTCCTTTAACAAATCATCGGCGAGATCACCAGCACTATCCGCCGTCTCGACGTCTCGGCCAGATCGTTGGCCAGAGAACTGCCGCATTACCTCCGCTTGCTCCACTCCTGCTTTCCGCTCGACTCCAATGCGAATCTATCTTGCTCCGCCTTGGTCATCTCTTTGCTTGACCTTGATCTTTCCTTTTCCAGAGATAATATTGGAGGGGAAAATAAATTAAGATGAGAGATACAAATTGAGTTTATGGTTTTGATCGGGAATAAGAGAGAGAGAGAGAGAGAGAGAGACTGTTAGTGATTTTTATTGAGTTTGACAGTTGGAGAAGTTTGTTAGCATCGTTAGTTGAAGTCGGGGGACATTTAGGGGAAGATAGACCGGGGGAAATTATAATTACCCTTATGAATATTAGTATAATTAAATTAAATTTCTACAGCACTTTTCCATGTGTTGTGTGGATTGTTTTTTTCTTATGCATGATCCAGAGGCCCAATAGGGCCCAAACCAAATGTTAGATCAGATGATGATCACATCCCCTTGATTGCATTTGCTTTGCGCCATGAATTAATGATGAAGCCCATCAGATCTCAAACTACTTAATAAACTAAGTGTAATTAACACTGACAGCCTGTTATATAATAATTATCATTAATTAATTATACCTGTGGAACATGCAACAAGAAATTGAACTGAACCGAATTAGTTTGGTCCAAACGGTTCGGTTTTTTCGGTTTAATGGTTTGGTTCGGTTTGCTTTTTTAAAGCTGAATTATAACTTCGATTCGGTTTGGTTTGGAAATTTTCAAAACCGAATAACCGAACCAATTGAACTTTATATATTATAAATTTGATCCGAACTGTCCCGGTTTATTTCTTAATCAATTGCTTTACATAATTTGGTTTATTTCTTAATTATAACTTTCGTTTGCCTAGTTTAGTTCTAACTAAACCGAAGCAGTGCACACCCCAAATCGAACCGAACCGATGAACACCCCTGCGTACCAGTACAAATTTTGGCATATTGGCATCAACGTGCAAGGGTCGATTTGGGGCTTTTTGGGGATTAAAATACGAAATTTTTTCATACAATAGCCGTAACTAGGAAAAGGAAAACAAATGTGAATATATTTGATAATTTTTATTTAATATTGGATATTAAAAAAAATTTCGGTGTAACTAGCCAATACCACATCTGTCTAGCATACAGTGTACCAATAAATGTTCAAAATTCAAAAATAAATGATATATTAATTTCAATTAAAAGTTAACTCTACCATAATCAAATACAAAGAATTCGTTCGTTGTATTTTCTCTGAGAACAAAAAAAGAATTTCTTGTTTCACCATCAAAATTCTCACGACTATTATTACGCGGTAAGATATCTGCGTATATGTAACGCGGGTAAAAGGAAAGTAGAAAAGAGTAGAAAACTAAGGTGCCGGAAAGTTGAAGAGGGACTCGAGGAAAAGAGAGAGCGCGCAAAGGTCTTGGCGGAGACCGGACTTTGTTATATTTTGACTCAACCTGGTGTAAACCATTCAGTTAACACCGAATAATATATGTGGGTCAATTAGCCATCTGTTAGTATAAGAGATATCTGTGTACGTCATGCACCAAGTTTTAAAATTACATTTGGACGAGAACGCTTCTCAGGTGAATTGTTTTACGAGAGGGGACAGATGTTTCATGTTTCTGTTAGTGGTCCCCACAAAGTCGACATTTATTACGTACGATGTTTCTTTTAATATTTGATTCGTTATTATTATTTTTTATAAAATGTATAAAGGATGACTACACATTGAAATCTTGATATAATAATGAAAATTAAACAGTGTTACTAATTAAGATAAGTTGGTTGAGATAATTTACAATATCTTATCTTACTATTTAAAGGATTTGTTTTTTTTTACTTGCTTCTTTTAATAAGTTACATCGATCATTATTACTTGATGATTATTACTTTTGTTGATATTAAAATAATACAATCACAAAAGCCCCTACTGATCATTGGATTTATTAATGACTTCAAAAGGATTGTTATTTTTTTTTTAAACATCAACACTCCTCAACCCCTAAAAGTCATCAGATGTAAAACAACACAAGTTATTTTATTTTATTTAACGTGAATAATAGTACATACAGAGCTTTGATTATATATCCCGTTTCATAATTTAATTATGATAAACGACAACATTTGGGAAATATTAACATATGATCATATTATAGTCTAGGATTGTCAATAATGTTGGATTTCAAATTTATTCACAAATGTCGAATTTAAAAATTTAAGCTTTATTTTTTAAGATTATCAAAATTATCAAAATAAGAAAAACTGTTAAGTGATCGATCCTTGACATCCTCCCTTATATCTAATATTTAATATTTATTTATAATAGTGTTAGGAACGAGAATAAATATATTGATATATAAAATGTAGTATATTTTTTCATCTTCCCAGTATAGATTTCCTAGTCATTTTGAATTTCATGTTGATCTATCAATTGAATTATAGGTATTTATAATAACTAATTATGGGCTAGCTTTATATGATTACAACACGGCCCAAATTATTGTATGGATCTCGTTTTCTCCAGTTTATCTCTTTTTCTTTTTTCACTTTAGACATTATTTCTTTTATTTCCCATTCTTTGAATTTTATTTTAAGCAAATCATATATTCTTTCCCAATAAGCTCAATTTGGCAATTTGAAAAAAAATATAACATTCTTTTAAAAAAAATATCAGACAATGAAAAATGAGAAATAAGATAAACATGTGAAGCATTTAAATCCATTAGATGAATTATTTCAGATAATATTCTTGTTGATATGGCATCAATACTTGTAAAAAAAACAAACTCAGATAATATAAGCAAATGGATCTCATTTCCTCCTGTTTCGCTTTTTTTTTTTTCTCGTTGTAGCAAAGTTGTTAATTTTCTCATTTATCAAGTTTAAGATTTTTTTTGTTAAATTATAAAATAAGAAGCAGAAGAATATAAAAGAAAAGTACATTTGGAGGTCACTTATGCAAAGTAATATAAAAAATTTAGTTGAGAAGCGCATGACCAGCTTCTTCAGTTGTTTGAAGGATATATACATCAAAACCAAGAAAAAATGAAAGCAAAGAATATGAATTTCCTACCAAGAAGTTACAAGGATAAGAGAATAATTGCTTTTCCAGCTGTTACCTATTTTCAAATTTAGAGTTTAGTAATTGTGAAGTATACAAACTAGCTATAAGCATACAAGACTTTTTTTTGTAACTTCAAATTCAAAAAGTAGTTAAATTTTTGAACTTGGTCATTCCGATGTTTGAAGATCCACACTCATAGACTCTTATAATGACTTTAAATATTTTGTCATATTTATAGATGATTTTTCACGGTTAACTTGCTTATATTTATTAAAAAAATAAAGGTGAAGTTTTTTCTCACTTTCAAGAGTTCTCAAATTTAGTTGAAACTCAATACAACACGAAAATTAAAATTCTTAGGACCGATAATGGAACGGAATTTGTTAATAAAAAATTTTCAAGTTTTTTGAAACAAAAAAGAATTATACATCAAACCACTTGTGTTTATACCCCAAAATAAAATGAAATTTCTAAAAGAAAAAATCATCATTTACTTGAAATAACAAGAGCACTAATGTTTCAAACCAATATTCCAAAAATGTATTGGTCGGATGCTATTCTCACCGTAACTTATTTGATAAATAGCTAGGTTGCCAAGTGTTGTTTTAAATTGGAAAAGCACATTAGAAGTTATATACCAAAAGGAAAATAATTGGTAATCATCTAAGAATTTTTGGATGTACATGTTATATACATCAAAATAAATGAGATAAATTAGATCCTACTTCTATTAAAACTATCATTATAAGATATTCATCTCAAAAAAAGGTTATAAATGTTATATGATCCTATAAATCACAAATTCTATATTTATAGAGATGTAACATTTTTTTAAAATGAGCCATATTTTAAAACAAATGAAAATAAGATTGATAATCATATTATTAAAAATAATTTTGTCTTTCCTATGTCTACTAATCAAATTGTTGAGCAAAGATCCTTACCTCAAATTACTAACAAATTATCAAAGTTTCTATTATCACACTTGAGTTCTCTTTATTTCATCAGTAAGGAGAATTTTCAACTTGGTGGTTTTCAAGTCTCTCCAGATTGTCAAGACCAAAGACTAAAAATTTGATTATTAATCTTCACTAAGTTGTTGAATTAAACTTTCTCCGAATTATGACAAAATACTGTATTCTTGTACTGTCAAGACCAAAGACTAAACTATTTGAATATTTATCCCCATCGTGACTTTTACTTTTCATTTCCATGTATATCATGCACATCCAAAAATCTCAAATTAAAAAAATTCATGCATGGACTTTTACTTTTTATAATCAAGTATTGGTTCAGAAAAGTTAGAAAGAGGACACCAATAAAACAAAATTGGAGTCCAGATCCTAGGCTAGAGAAGTGGGTACTAGGCTAATTAAAAAGTATATCCCTTTATATTATCCATTAAACTAGTTTTTTGTATTGACGTTCACAAATAATGCATTCAACAAAAGACAAATCTTGCCACAGCTTAAAATACATCCATTCATTTGATTTTCATCAAAGTGGGGATTCTTAATTAGTATGTTGCTTTCGGGCAGTTCAGAAGATATTGATTGGAAATTTGACTCAAAATAATACATTATTCAATATTTTGATCAAATATGAAACTGAAATCGCACAATTAAATTAATTAACATAAATGATTTAAACAAGTTATTTAAAATCAACATGATACATTTTTTTAATTAAGCTTAATTTATGAAGATTTTGAATAATTGTTAAATTAAAATAAAGAATTATCAAAATTATTCTTTTTCTTATCGTAACGACTGCATCCAAAGTTTCTTAGTTTTTCTAGGTTTAACTTTTAAATACATGTTCAATCAATACCCCTAAATATGTTCAAAGATTGACTTTATTTTTTATTTTTTCGAAATAAAAATATTATTATTATATTTTATAAAATCACAAACTATTTTTTCTAGTACTGCATAAAAATCTGCTACGGTTCATTAGAACCACAAACATGCAAATCAATTTTTCTAAGGGCCAAAATTAAAGACCTAAATATATTTAGCACAAAATCAGGCGGGCAAAAAAATGAGTTGAACCCTTGACTTTATAATAAATATTTTTAACTTTTTTTTCAAACTTGTATATTCATCCATTGATTACGGCCATAAGTATTCAAAAATTGAACAATTAAAAGGCACAAACTCATTATTAATTATTATGTATTCCTCCTTGTTTCATCAGTAAGGAGAATTTTCAACTTGGTGATTTTCAACTTTCTCCAGATTGTCAAGACCAAAGACTAAAATATTTCAATATTAATCCCCACTAACTTGTTGAATTAAACTTTCTCTGAAATATGACAAAATACTGATATTCGTTTACTGGAAAGAGCAAAGACTAAAATATTTGAATATTAATCCCCGTTGTTACTTTTATTTCTCATATCCAAGTATTTGATGCACATCCAAAAATCTCAAAATAAAAACCTTATGCATGGCCTTTTACTTTTCATAATCAAGTATTGGTTCCGAAAAGTTGGAAAGAGGACACCAATGAAACAAAATTGGAGTCCAGATCCTATTTTTTCATTTTTAAATACAAGAAAAATTATCGCAATAGTGTGAATACGTTAAGATCACACTCAGCTCCTGACAACTTGGGGACCAAGCCAATAATCTGGAAGATCTGTATCTATTCAAAAGAAGGAAAGAAGAAATTCAAAGATATCAACCATATATGCATCTGAAGATTGACTTTATTTTGAGATTAACTATTAATTATAGAGACCCCTAGCGAAACTACGCAATAATTCCTTGTATGAATGAATACTTGAAATTGTGTGTAATCTGACACTTGTGACACAAAAAAAAAAATGATGTAATACCACTATCTTGTCATAATTCTGAGAAATTTGAAATTCAACAAGTTGAAAATTATCCTCACTGATGTAATAAAGATATATAAGGTGGGCGGTCTATTTTAAATTGCATGCGCCAAATACTACAGTAATGCAGTCTTCATACGGGTAAAAAAGAGTTCTCGTAACAGATTTTCAACAGTTAGAGACTAACGCTATAGAAGAAACAGGCATTTTGTTTTTCTCTTTCCTTCACCGATATTTTTCTTCTGTCTTTCGTCAATATGCTCTCGAGGTACTCTCTCTGTATTGATCAATGTGGGTACTCGCTCTTTCTCTCTCATTTGCCGCTTTTCCATCTCTCTATCTCTTACCACTGGACGTCAGTTCAAAGATTAATCCTGTACGCATTCTGAATACAACAGGATAATTTGTACCCCATTTGTTGCATGGTTATGACGAGTACCATTTGAGTAGAGACTCTTGAGATGCTCACTGGCTAAAGATTTTGAAACAATGATACTGGATCATGCGAGATATTTTTGTTTGTTTTTGAATTCCCTGCCTTAAAATTGTTAATTTTCATATTTTCTTTTGTAGCCCACTGAACATGTAGAATCAATTATTATTATTATTATTTTCGATGGAAAAAGATGAAATATCAAGTTTAAGATGGTTGATATACAATTTTGCTTATCAAATCATGTTTTTCAATTTTTTTTTTTTGAGTAAAGGTTGGAGGTCAAGCCACCCAACTATTTAATACCTTTGTTATTACAACAAAGGATTTCCCCCATCTGGGTTTCGAACCCATGACCTCTCACATAGAGGCCATGTGCCTTAGCCACTAGACCAAAGGCTAGTTCTCATGTTTTTCAATTTATTGCTAGGAAATTTTATCGAATAATATTTTCTTCTTTTCTGTTTTCTTGTATAAGTGGTCAAGGTACATTCATTCTCTCTTGGCATGGTAAATCATGGGGCATAAGTTTTTATAATCATGGAAAATCCAGAGCTTCTAGAAAAAAATCAATGCAAGCTTGTATACCAGGTAAACAATTCTCATTTGCTAATAATTTTTTTTTGGAGGTATATTGTTAATAAGTTTGAATAGAACAGTAGATTTTTTATGGTAAGGTGTTATCTTTCTAACCTGGAACATCATTAATCTTTGTTGGTTAGATGTTCAATCTTTGAAGGACACAGAAAGCTCACTGCGGACAATGACAGAATGAATTTATAATATAGCATTTAATAATTACAATTTACAATAATCATAACAATGTTTATCAGTCAGAAAATTTTAACATTTCATTTCATGGTATTGATCTCTATAGGACTCAATTGAGAAAATCAAACAACAACTGAAGTATGTTCACATGACGGCTTCTCCTTATGATACGGCATGGATTGCCATGGTACCACACCCAAGTTCACATCAAGATTCATGCTTTGGTCATTGTCTCGATTGGATAACGCAAAATCAACATGAAAATGGATCATGGGGAAATTTTAATCTTGGTCCTTCTCTTTTAAAAGATAAACTATCTTCAACTTTGGCTTGTGTTCTTGCTCTCAAGAAATGGAGCTGTGGTGAAGAACATATAAAAAAAGGTGACTTTAGAATTTCATTTGTGTCCCTTTTTAGTTACATCAATCAAGAAATAACTAGGTCCCATTCATGCAGGGGTTCGCTTCCTTGTATCTAATATCGGGAGTATTTTTGATTAGCAATTGACTACTCCCATTGGATTTAATATTACTTTTCCTGGAATGCTTAAATTGGCAACTGAGGGGGGATTGAAACTTCCTTTAGGTGATACGTGTGTTGGTGAAATCTTTTCCCTCCAAATATTGGAATTACAAAGGTCAAAAATATGTTATTGATTCTATATAGACAAAATTTATTTCTTTATTTTTACTTGTCTACTTACAGACTTTCCATGTACATCCTCCACCACAGTCGCGCAAAACTTAAGAGCCAGAGGATATTGACATGACGGAGAGGTTTGCACTTTCTTGTACCAAGAAAGAGCCACTGTATTTGGTACCAACATTACGAGTTCCTTTGCCTGATGTTTAGATAGATGTCCAAGAAACTCTGCTCAATGAGATATTACCTCAATACTACGGATGGCGTTTAGGAGACGAGCACATGTGCTCACAAGTCTTAACAAATGATCATACTCGTCATGTTTTATTATTTCTTCGGAAATCTTCGGACCCACAAAATAGAGAGCCGGGAGAATTATGTTCACCTTTTTTATATATAAATGGTTAAAATGGTTGAGGATATTGACATGACGGAGAGGTTTGCACTTTCTTGCACTCGTCATGTTTAAAATGGTTGCTTCTGAAGTCACCTTTTTTATATGTTCTTCACCACAGCTCCATTTTTTTGAGAGCAAGAACACAAGCCAAAGTTGAAGATAGTTTACCTTTTAAAAGAGAAGGACCAAGATTAAAATTTCCCCATGATCCATTTTCATGTTGATTTTGCAATATCCAAACGAGACAATGATCAAAGCATGGATCTTGATGTGAACTTGGGTGTGGTACCAAGGCGATCCATGCCGTATCATAAGGAGAAGCCGTCATGTGAAAACACTTCAGTTGTTGTTTGATTTTCTCAATTGAGTCCTATAGAGATCAATACCATGAATTGAAATATTAAAATTTCCTGATTGATAAACATTGTTATGATTATTGTAAATTGTAATTATTAAATTCTGTCTTATATATAAATTCATACTGTCATTGTACGGAGTGAGCTTTCTCTGTCCTTGAAAGATTGAACATCTAACCAACAAAGATTAATGTTGTTCCAGGTTAGAAAGGTAACCTTATCATAAAAAAATCTACTGTTCTATTCAAACTTATTAGCAATATTCCTCCAAAAAAAATTATTAGCAAATGAGAATTGTTTACCTGGTATACAAGCTTTCATTGATTTTTTTTCTAGAAGCTCTCGATTTTCCATGATTATAAAAACTTATGCCCCATGATTTACCATGCCAAGAGAGAGAGAAAGTACCTTGACCACTTATACAAGCAAACAGAAAAGAAGAATATATTATTCGATAAAATTTCCTAGCAATAAGTTGAAAAACATGATTTGATAAGCAAAATTGTATATCAACCATTTTAAACTTGATCTGTCATCTTTTTTCCATCGAAAATAATAATAATAATTGATTCTACATGTTCAGAGGGCCACAAAAGAAAATATGAAAATTAACAATTTTAAGGCAGGGAATTCAATGTGCTGGTATAATTAAAGACGACACTAAAACAAAAACAAACAAAAATATCTCACATAATCCGGTATCATTGTTTCAAAATGATTAGCCAGTGAGGAGCTCAAGAGTCTCTACTCAAAAGGTACTCGTCATGAACTTATAACCATGCAACAAATGGGGTACAAATTATTCTGTTGTATTCAGAATGCGTACAGTATTAATCTTTGAACTGGACGTCCAGTGGTAAGAGAGAGGTGGAAAAGCGGAAAATGAGAGAGAAAGAGCGAGTACCCACATTGATCAATACAGAGAGAGTACCTCGAGAGCATATTGACGAAAGACAGAAGAAAAACAAAAACTGTTGATCGATCCTTACTTGATATCCCCCCTTATATCAATTTATTTATATTTTATTATAGTGTTAGAAATGAGAATAAATATATTGGTATATAAAATGTAGTATATTGTTTCAGCTTCCTAATCGATTTAAGCTTTATATAATTCATAGTCATTTTGAATTTCATGTTGATCTATCAATTGAATTATAGGTATTTGTAATAACTAATTATGGGCTAGCTTTATATGATTACAACACGGCAATTGGAAAAAAAATCATATATGGATCTCGTTTTCTCCAGTTTCTCTCTTTTTCTTTTTCACTTTAGACATTATTTTATTTTCCATTCTTTGAATTTTATTATGAGCAAATCATATATTCTTTCCCAATAAGCCCATTTTTGGCAATTGGAAAAAAATACCATTCATTTAAAAAAAAAACTCAAACAATGGAAAATGAGAAATAAGATAAAAATTTGAAGCATTTTAATCCGTCGGATTAATTCACATAATATTCTTTGTTGATATGACATCAATACTTGTAAAAAAAAAAAAATCAGATAATATAAGCAAATGACCGGTACAGGGCCCAATATGAAGATATTATTATCCCTGGTACGTAATTAATTTTAGGCTGGATTAATTATTGGCTTAAAAATCAGGCCAGATTATAGTAAATGGATATCAAATTCTCCTGTTTCGCTTTTTTTTTTCTCTCATTGTAGCAAAATTGTTAATTTTCTAATATTTGAATTTGTTGCATTTTCTTCCATTTTAGACATTCTTTTATTTAATTTCCAAGCTTTGAATTAATCATTTTCAACAAATTGTATCTTTTAATTTACCCACTAGACCAAATTTGGCAATTAGAAAAATACCATGACGACGATGATTTGTCGCTCATAATGAAAAACATGTTAAAATATTTAAATAATAAAAAAGGATAAACAAGAGAAAATATTTAAAGCATTATAATCTATCTTATTAATTCAGAGAATATTCTTGTTGATTGTTGATATGGCATCAATATGTATATACTACAATAAGGGAACAGTATCTGTGACGGTAAAAAGTGACTATCCACAAGGGTATATGGATAGAAAGATACTTTTTTTACTAGTGACGGAAGTATCCGCGATCATATCGACAGTATCCCTCGAAGATATTGTTATACTATATACATCAATAATAGAAAGAAAAAAAAAGGAACAAAGCATATCTAACAAACTTAAACAGTAAGTACAAAAGAATCAATTTTAGGTTGCCTAAATTAAAGGACTGATACAATTTTATTGTCATTTAAATGGTTCCATTCTTCATTCCTATGCCAGGTATCACTAGCTACATGTTATCTAAAGCGTGCCAATAATTCTATTTTCCTTGATTCTTCCTACTTTTAAATTGTTACAAATCATTATATCCGTAACATTTTATATATACTTTGAACATTAATTTCTTAGTCAAAAGAAATTTGCATCTACAGAAAATTTTATGAATTTTCTGATTTTTTGAATCTCCCCGATTTTTTATTTATTTTTTATATGTATCCTTTTTCATAAAAGCTCTAATTTAAATAATGCATATGAAATTTTGAATCGTCTCTATTTATTTACTTGTGATGTTAGCCAACCATTTTGATAATTAACTTATCAAGAAACCAAAACATTAACTCTCCAAATTTTTTTATACCAATTAGCTTCTGCCATTTTATTTGTTCTCCCTTTAACTTTGATTGTATGACAAGCTTCTGCAAAAGAATGCAACTTTTGTCAATCACAAAATTTGCATAATACATTTTATTAAGTTTAAGATTTTTTTTAAATTATGAAATAAGAAGCAGCAGAATATAAAAGAAAAGTACATTGGGAGGTCACTTGTGCAAAATAATATAATAAATTTAGTTCAGAAGCGCATGACCAGCTTCTTCAGTTGTTTGAAGGATAATTCTAATTGTTTTAGCTTGAAGGATATATACATCAAAACCAAGAAAATATGAATGCAAAGAATATGAATTTCCTACAAAGAAGTTACAAGGATAAGAGAACAATTGCTTTTCCAGCTGTTACCTATCCTCATGTAGGAAATATACAAAACTTAAAGAGTTTGTCTTTATTTATTCCTTAACTTGGACACAGAGTTTGTCTTTATTTATTCCTTAACTTGGACACTATATATCCAAAGTATATATGTCACTTTGCTGAAGCATTCACTCTTGGAATCTGAATAGTTTTAGTTTAATCTGAAAATTAGTGGGGCATATACCTGTTTAATGAAGTAGAGGAGTTATTTATAAATAGCAATTGCATTGTCATTCTATCCCTATATTGACTTCCTCCCCCTTTCCTCAGTTACCCTCACCTTCCTCTCTCTTCTCCTGCCGAGTCCACCAGATCAAACCTCGTCTCGTAAAAGAGCATTAGTACCAGGTGAGTGTCTCCTATCTCCTCTCTCTCTGAGTTTCTCTTCTATCTCTCTTACTGATTTCCTTCATTAGAGTTTTCGGCCTCCATTGTGGGGCCAGATTTGTTGATGGTTTATGGTAGATAATAGGTATGGTGGCTCTCCAGACTACAAGGTCTAGAGTTTTGAAGTTTCACTGATCACCATTTATAGTACTTTTCATTGTATTAGAGAGTAGCTAGTACGAGTTGACTCAGTCAAACTCTTTGTAACAAACTGTTAGTTAGAGCTTAACAGTAGTCAGTTAGATGGTTAGTAATAACTGAACCAAAGGGCTTAATTAAAGACCCTGATGGTATTGTCTATAAATAGACGTCCCTGTAAATGTAACAAAGAGATTTTGGCAATACAAGAATTCAGTTCTTTATCTTCTCTGTCTCCTCTTTCTTCTTTCTAACATGGTATCAAGAGCATGATCCATTTTTTCTCTTCCCTAATCTGACAATCATGTCACATAATTCTCAAACAACGACCCACCCTACCTCCTCCACACCGATCATCTCTGATTCGGTTGTGCATATCACAATTCCTGTCTCAACAAAGCTTGATCGATCCAATTTTCTTACCTGGCGCTCTCAGATTGAGCCAATTGTTGATGGCTATGGTCTCTTGAGCTATCTTGATGGATCTCTTGCAGCTCTGGATTGTCTTATCACTGTGGAAAGTCGGACTGTTGATAACCCGGCTTTTCTGCCATGGCATCGGCAAGATCGTCTCTTGCTTGGTTGGCTTTGCTCGACCATTTCTGGTACGGTTCTGTCACAGTAGGTCAACTGTCAGACGTCCTCTGCTCTCTGGTCGGCACTTCATCGAGAGTGTACTCGGCCATCTCTTCTGCTCGCATTATGGAGTTACGGTGACTCCTTCAAACGACTGTCAGAGGCGGCCTTTCTTGCAATGATTAGTTTGAGAAGATGAGAGAAATCGCTGATCAGCTCATGGCGTCTGGTGAGACCGTTACAGATTCGGATCTTGTCCGATACATCCTTAAAGGGTTTGGGATCCGAGTTCAACTCATTTGTTGTTGCGATCACCACCCAATCTGAGCCACTGCAGGTTTCGGATCTCCATGGGTTCCTTCTTACTCACGAGTCATTGCTCACATTGAAATGTTTATTTTTGGCAATACAAGAATTCAGTCTTTATCTTCTCTGTCTCCTCTTTCTTCTTTCTAACACATTGAAATGTTTATTTTGCATTGCAGTTACTTGGTGGAGGCTGCAGTTGAATTGGATGTGAGGGTATATTTTGCACGATCAGAGAATTTTCGGTGTGATTTTGAAAAAGTTGAAACAGATCAGATGGATGCCGTACTTTACATAATTGAATTGCTATCCTCACCCTCCCTCCTAGATTTTTTAATAGAAAAATACCTTGGTCCCTCAGATGAAATGCATTTTCATTATTCTATGATAAATGAACTAAACATACTTACGAAATTCATGAGTACAAAATGCAGGATGCTCCCTCAGGACCAAAAGCAGGCTATAATTGATAGTGTGCGACTAACAGCCCATGAAGTTGGAAATTTAATGAGTGAGATTGTTGGACAAAAAGAAGGCTCTAGTAACCATGCAGAAGGCAGGTCGGGGGAAGTTTGGTATACAACCAGAAATTTAATCTATCGTATGATGGACACCATCGGTTCTATGCACCCAGAAATTACTGGGTTGGGGCACCAGCACCTCCCGAACTTTATGTTAGAACGGGTGTACGAGTACATGAATACTGAGCCTATAGAAATCATGCTTCTTGAAACAACAGATAGTTCAAACATCGAAACACTGGATGATCAGTGGCTGTGCCGATTACTCTTCTGCAGGAAAACGTTTAAGCCTGTTGAGCACATACCAAACTTCAAATTAAAGGTCCACTCCGAGCTGGGAAGACTCTGGAGAGATATTTGCGAGTTGTGTGGAAGACAGCCTCTGGCTATTCTCCTTATAGGGGGTCTCCTTTCACTCAAACCAATAGCCTTCGACACCTGGAAAAAGGTGAAAGGTGGTCTGATCAAGATCAAAGAGTTGATCAGAGAGTCTAATAATGGTGTTACGAACAATTATATGTGGCACATTATTAACTACTGCTATGATGATTTACCTGACTTTCTCAATCTGTGCTTTCTTTATTTTGCATGTTATCCGATTGGTTATGAGATTCATGCAACCTCTCTAATTAACATATGGATTGCTGAAGGATTTGTTACACCAGCTGAAGAATTTGTTACACCAGAGAAAGAAGAGACTAGAGAGGAGATTGCAAATAAGTACCTCGAGCAACTTGTTCAAAGGTATTCCCAATTGTTTGGAAAATTAACATCCGGCCTTATAATTTATAAGTGGCCAATAGGTATATAGTTTTTTTTTTCGTAGTGGCATAAATGACAAATGCAATTAGTAATAGGATGGATGGTTGCTATTTTAAACATTAGGTCATGGTTTCCAAAAGAGGTCATCAATAAAAATTAATTTTGTCTATTATTTATTACAATAAGAGGAAATAATTTTCTTTGGTGTTCTTGATGATAAACAAAATCATTTTTTTTTTCATATTTTTAAGTAAACTGAGAAACTTTGTTCTTTTATAAACATGTAATTGATGTTTCCTTATTTTCCTTATTGCGTGCAGGTCATTGGTTTGTGTTTCAAAGAGATCATCCTTAGGCACAATAAAAAGTTTCCTAGTACCTCATTGTATCCATGAATTTGTCATCCAACAATCCAACATGGATGAGTTTCTGGTTGCCAATCCAGATCAGGAAAAAATTGATTCCTTGTTCCGTTTAGCAATCCATCATGACAACAAGAAACAATACGCGGAGGTGAAAAATAATCGTATACATTCCTTTTTAGCTTTTAATTTTGATAGAAACATTCTTGGAAGGGCTGTGATCCTCAGAGTGTTGGAATTGAGGAAATCCGCAATACCAACGACTTTACCAAACATGATTTCTCTAAAATATCTAGGCTTGAGGGGTAGTAACATATCTGAGCTTCCTAAAAATTTAAAAGATATGAAATCTCTTGAAACGTTGGATGTGAGAGATACATGCATTGAAACTCTACCTGAATCTCTATGGAACATAAAAAAACTTCGCCATGTTTATGTGAAACCAAGCCCCCGAACTAAAGGCCCCCCCTCTGCAGCACATATAGACAATCTACATACCTTGAAAACAGTTGCGGCTCGTGAGTCGTGGGTTAAAAACATTCCGCACTTCCTAATCCACCTTACAAAATTTGCACTTTCAAATTGGGAGAATCTAGATTGGAAATCTATTTCTAACCTTTTGAGTCACATGGATAAACTCACCTCGATGGCAATTATGGGCAATATTATACCATCCGAATTTGCTGATATAAGGGCCCTCCCAAATCTCGAGATGATGAAGTCAATGAAATTAGAAGGAAAATGGAATTACAGGAAACTTCCCATAGATAATGTTAAATTTCCACCAAATCTTACAAAGCTCACCCTAATCAATTCTGGTTTGAAGGAAGATCCCATGCCTACGCTAGAAAGACTACAAGCCTTGAAATTTCTGAGTTTACAAGATGGAGCATACACAGGGAAGCAAATAGTTTGCTCCGCAAATGGGTTTCCACAATTGCAGTTTTTAAAACTCAAGAAGCTGGAGAACTTGGAGAATTGGGAGGTGCAACCGGGGGCTATGTTTCAGCTGACCACACTATGTGTTGTTCAATGTGGGAAACTCAACAACCCTTCTAATCTTCCTGTTACTATTACTCATATAAATGATTGAAAATTTGAAATGCTTCTTTCAGTCTCTTGCTTTGATTCAGCTTGACTTTGTTTTTTCTGTGTTTATGTGTGTCCATGTTATTTATGTTCCTGTTTTAATGTATGGTGTGCTCTCGAGTGTGTTAATTATAATAATATATGCATGAATAAATTAAATGTTTAATGGATTTGGTACGTATTTGCCCTTAAATTAAATGGTATATATAATATGAGTAGAACTAGGGTGCTCTTAGGAGTAGAACTAGGGTCTTCCAAAAAATGAATGCATTAAAATTAATTTAGAAACTTTCTAATTTTGACCACTTGACTTTATACTAAATTAATTCGAAACTTTAAAATTTTCACATGTAGACGCATCACTCATAAGGTAGAAGAATTTCAACGGTTTGGATTCGTCGTTCGAAGTTAAACCGATAGATTTTAGAGTTAAGAGTACAAAATGGCTTGATACTCCTAGGAGCACCCTAGTTCTACTCTATATAATATATATATTTTTTATTATGCATGTTATGTTTTGATTCTAGAACACAGTCATTATTTACTCATGAGCATCGTTAGGAACATTGAGTGAATTGAGTTAATACTAACGTAACTGCATTTTACGAAATATTCTCTTAGAAAAAGAATATTTGTTGAAATAATGTTTAAATATTTTAGAAATATTTCTTCTATGTTTTTTCTCTTGTAGTATTTCTTACAATCTCTTGCAATATTTTAAAATTTTGTACATTTTTTTTATATGAATGAAAGACACAAAATGAAAATTTCTAAATACATTTGATTATTTTAATATAATGGACTAGCATTTTAAACTTCCATACTCGTTTGATTTACTATTGTATAACACACACGTTGGTATTTCCGAATATACAATATTTATCTATCTATTTTAGACATTTCAGGGAGGAAAACTTGAAAAATAGCTACGGTGTAACATTTAGCAGATAATGGACCGTTAAGCGACATATGAAAGGCCGTAATTACAGTACCGATAGTGACTTTGTGCTGTACCGGAACACTACAGGCAACCAAACCGGGTTAAATAGTACAAATACTGTACCGATATTGAATAAGTGGGCCGGTTGGATGGTTGTTGTTTGTTAAAAACATGGCCCAATGAAGAGCTGCTTTTGGGAGCTCCAGATTGTGTTTTAGTTGGTCTAAATTAAACCAATTGTGACCCAATTTTCTGGACTCTTTAACAGAGTCCATGAGATTGATTTGTTACCGAAAAACAAATTACAAATCAACACTATGAACAGAGGAGAGCTGCTCATAATGCTGCAACATTATGAACAGTTTGGTGGAATAATCACTCATAAATCATTTGTCCATCAAAAGTGATGAGCAGTTTAAGTTTAAAACAGATTATGAAAATGCTGGGATAGAATATTACTGTTTGATTGGAAACTGGACACTTCCACATCAGTTCCTAATATGTACCAGCATATGCCATTAATAAAAATTTGTTCTAAAAATTCATTAAAGGCTTCCATAATTTTTTATCAAATTACTATTAGGGTCAATTTCAGTTATATTAACCAAAAATATCTATTACATTTGAAAATGTAAATTAAGCATAAATTCAAGTAAATCATGTATCATTGTTATATAACAAACACCGATTAATAAAGATAGAGGAGCACAGTGGCTGAGGCATATGTTTCCATGTGAGAGGTCTTAGGATCGATCCTGACTGGCAAGATTATTTAGAGAGAGTGTGTGTGTCTAAGGGCTTATGTCAAAAAAAAAAAAAAAAAAAAAAAAGAGATAGAGGAGCAAATGAAACCATGAATCATGGATGCTGCGCTTGCTTTCTATATAGCTATGCGTACAAGTACAAATATTGACATATTGGCATCAACTTGCAAGAGTCAATTGGGGGCTTTTTGGGGATCAAAAAACGAAGTGTTTTCATACAACAACCATAACAAGAAAATGAAAAGTACTCAACAAATGTGGATATATATAATAATTTTTATTTAATGTTGGATATTAAAAGAAAAATCAACCTAGCTAGCCAACACCACATCTGTCTGCTATATGCAATAAATCTCCAAAATTCAAAAATAAATGATATATTAATTTCAATTAAAAGTTAACTCTACCAAAACCAAATACAAAGAATTCGTTGGTTGTATTTTATCTAAGAACAAAAAAAGAATTTCTTGTTTCAAACTCAAAAAAAAAAAAAAAAAAATTCTTGTTTCACCGTCAAAATTCTCACGACTATAATTACGCGGTAAGATATCTGTGCATCTCATCTGTAACGCGAGTAAAAGGAAAGTAGAAAATAGTAGAAAACGAAGGTGGAGGAAAATTAAAGAGGGACACGAGGAAAAGAGAGCGCGAGAGATACCTTACATTTTGACTAAACCTGGTCCTTTACCGTACAAGTACCACCGAAAAATATATGTAGACTAATTAGCCTCTTGTAAGTCTATGACATGTATCTATACGTGGCGGTGCAAACGGATCGGATACGGATCAGATAGTTGTAAAATCATATCCGTATTTGTTTTCATTTGTCGGATACAAATAAGAAGCGGATATTAAAGGAATACAGATACATATTGAATATTAAATGGATACGAATACAAATATAGAGATTCGAAATTTGAATTGATTTTTCTTCTTGGTTTTACACTAATACTAGGTTTATGTTTATATTAATTAATATTCATAATTATAATAACCAGGTCGTAAGAAATAAAATTTCTCATAGTTAATGCACTGTAAATACTAATTTCAAAATTACTTTTCTAAACCACTAATTACCTATTTAAAAAAAAATTAATGTATAATAGCAAACTGGGAGGTGTGATTTGCATAGATGAAATAATCCTAATCGGACCTCAACAAATCATTGAATAGTTTTTGAAATTTTGAAGGTACTCCGTAACTTGAACAAAATAAAATAAAATAAGTCAAAGGGTAAGAGAATTTGTCAAAAGCTCGGAAAAAAGATTGAATAAAATAAAGCTAATAAGTAGTGGGCAGCAGCATCTAAATTTCTGCCAATAGTTTTGCGGATGTCTGCAAATTGAAAAATCACAAATACAGATAATTATTCATATATGTATCCGTATTAACCGTATACATATCCGCATAACTTATATCCGTATCGGTATCCACAAATTATTCATATCCAACTATTTGAATCCGCAATTTTTTGAATATGAATACGGATCTGGATCCAGATAATATCCGATCCATTTGCACCCTGTCTATATGTCATGGCCCATGTTTCTAGCTAGAAGTAATTTTATACG
>CAXKVW010000774.1:2500-5000 GCA_964058825.1 Carex arenaria
TAGCCGAAAGTCCCCGACGTAGCAAAAAAATGGCCAGAAGTAGCCAAAAGTCCCCGAAGTAGCCGAAATGTAGCCCGAAGTAGCCGAAATGTAGCCGAAGTAGCCGAAATGTAGCCGAAGTAGCCGAAAAATGGCCCGAAGTAGCCGAAAAATGACCCGAAGTAGCCGAAAGTGCCCGAAGTAGCTGAAAGTGCCCAAAGTAGCCGAAAAATGGATCGAAGTAGCCGAAAAGTAGCCCGAAGTAGCCGAAAAATGGCCCGAAGTAGCCGAAAAGTGCCCGAAGTAGCCGAGAAGTAGCCCGAAGTAGCCGAAAAATGGCCCGAAGTAGCCGAAAATTGCCCGAAGTAGCCGAAAAATGGCCCAAAATAGTCGAAAAGTGCCCGCAGTAGCCGAAAAATGACCCGAAGTAGCCGAAAGTGCCCGTAGTAGACGGAAAATGGCCCGAAGTAGCCGAAAAATGGCCCGAAGTAGCCCAAAATTGCCCGAAGTAGCCGAAAATTGCTCCGAAGTAGCCGAACATTGCCCCGAAGTAGCCGAAAAATGGCCCGAAGTAGCCGAAAAATAGCCCGAAGTAGCCGAAAGTCCCTGACGTAGCAAAAAAATGGCCCGAAGTAGCCGAAAGTCCCCGAAGTAGCCGAAATGTAGCCCGAAGTAGCCAAAATGTAGCCGAAGTAGCCAAAATGTAGCCGAAGTAGCCGAAAAATGGCCCGAAGTAGCCGAAAAATGGCCCGAAGTAGCTGAAAGTGCCCGAAGTAGCCGGAAAATGGCCCGAAGTAGCCGAAAGGTAGCCCGAAGTAGCCGAAAAATGGCCCAAAATAGTCGAAAAGTGCCCGAAGTAGCCGAAAAATGACCCGAAGTAGCCGAAAGTGCCCGTAGTAGACGGAAAATGGCCCGAAATAGCCGAAAAATGGCCCGAAGTAGCCCAAAATTGCCCGAAGTAGCCGAAAAATGGCCCGAAGTAGCCGAAAAATGACTTGACGTAGCTGAAAGTGCCCGAAGTAGCCGAAATGTAGCACGAAGTAGCCAAAATGTAGCCGAAGTAGCCGAAAATTGGCCCGAAGTAGCCGAAAATTGCCCCGAAGTAGCCGAAAAATGGCCCCGAATTAGCTGAAATGTACCCCGAAGTAGCTAAAATGTAGCCGAAGTAGCCCAAATGTAGCCGAAGTAGCCGAAATGTAGCCCGAAGTAGCCAAAATGTAGCCAAAATGTAGCCGAAGTAGCCGAAAAAAGGCCCGAAGTAGCCGAAAATGGCCCGAAGTAGCCGAAAATTGGCCCGAAGTAGCCGAAAAATGACCCGAAGTAGCGGAAAGTGCTTGAGGTAGCGGAAAGTGCCCGAAGTAGCCGGAAAATGCCCCGAAGTAGCCTGAAAGTATCCCAAAGTAGCCAAAAAGTAGCCCGAAGTAGCCGAAAAGTGGCCCGAAGTAGCCGAAAAGTGCTCGAAGTAGCCGAAAAATGGCCCGAAGTAGCCGAAAGTGCCCGAAGTAGCCGGAAAATGGCCCGAAGTAGCTGAAAAGTAGCCCGAAGTAGCCGAAAAATGGCCCGAAGTAGCCGAAAAATGGCCCGAAGTAGCGTTGGTGCAGTAGCGCCCTTAGCGTTAGCACTTCTAAGTAAAATGGGGGGGAAACCTGGGGGATTTCCAGGGGGTGGTAACCCTGGGCGTGGCTGGAGACCCAAAATGCATATTCCCTATTAGGGGGCAAGGATTTTCGGAAAGGGTGCCCCTCCATGTGCATGCCGGGTGGTGTACATGGCCCCTGAGGTACACGCACGGGAGTGTACATGGCCCGAAGTAGACGAAAAATGACCCGAAGTAGCCGAAAAATGACCCGAAGTAGCCGAAAGTAGCCGAAAGTAGCCGAAAAGTGCCCGAAGTAGCCGATAGGTGCCCGAAGTAGCCGAAAAATTGCCTGAGATAGCTGAAAAATGGCCCGAAGTAGCCGAAAGTGCCCGAAGTAGCCGAAAAAGGACCCGAAGTAGCCGAAAAGTGGCCGAAGTAGCTGAAAAATTGCCCGAGGTAGCCGAAAAATGGCCCGAAGTAGCTGAAAGTGCCCGAAGTAGCCGAAATGTAGCACGAAGTAGCCGAAATGTAGCCGAAGTAGTCGAAAATTGGCCCGAAGTAGCCGAAAAATGGCCCGAAGTAGCCGAAAGTCCCCGACGTAGCCAAAAAATGGCCCGAAGTAGCCAAAAGTCCCCGAAGTAGCCGAAATGTAGCCTGAAGTAGCCAAAATGTAGCCGAAGTAGCCGAAAAATGGCCCGAAGTAGCCGAAAGATGGCCCGAAGCAGCAGAAAAATGGCCCGAAGCACCCGAAAGTCCCGACGGGTTGGGGGCAGGGCGTCTTTGCGTGGCGCGCCCTGCCCCGAAGCATATGCATATGCAGCCACGCGTACACACAACGCAGTGTACGAAGTCCCGACGGGTTGGGGGCAGGGCGTCTTTGCGTGGCGCGCCCTGCCCCGAAGCATATGCATATGCAGCCACGCGTACACACAACGCAGTGTA
>CAXKVW010000774.1:15000-17500 GCA_964058825.1 Carex arenaria
TGCCCGTAGTAGACGGAAAATGGCCCGAAGTAGCCGAAAAATGGCCCGAAGTAGCCCAAAATTGCCCGAAGTAGCCGAAAATTGCTCCGAAGTAGCCGAACATTGCCCCGAAGTAGCCGAAAAATGGCCCGAAGTAGCCGAAAAATAGCCCGAAGTAGCCGAAAGTCCCTGACGTAGCAAAAAAATGGCCCGAAGTAGCCGAAAGTCCCCGAAGTAGCCGAAATGTAGCCCGAAGTAGCCAAAATGTAGCCGAAGTAGCCAAAATGTAGCCGAAGTAGCCGAAAAATGGCCCGAAGTAGCCGAAAAATGGCCCGAAGTAGCTGAAAGTGCCCGAAGTAGCCGGAAAATGGCCCGAAGTAGCCGAAAGGTAGCCCGAAGTAGCCGAAAAATGGCCCAAAATAGTCGAAAAGTGCCCGAAGTAGCCGAAAAATGACCCGAAGTAGCCGAAAGTGCCCGTAGTAGACGGAAAATGGCCCGAAGTAGCCGAAAAATGGCCCGAAGTAGCCCAAAATTGCCCGAAGTAGCCGAAAAATGGCCCGAAGTAGCCGAAAAATGACTTGACGTAGCTGAAAGTGCCCGAAGTAGCCGAAATGTAGCACGAAGTAGCCAAAATGTAGCCGAAGTAGCCGAAAATTGGCCCGAAGTAGCCGAAAATTGCCCCGAAGTAGCCGAAAAATGGCCCCGAATTAGCTGAAATGTACCCCGAAGTAGCTAAAATGTAGCCGAAGTAGCCCAAATGTAGCCGAAGTAGCCGAAATGTAGCCCGAAGTAGCCAAAATGTAGCCAAAATGTAGCCGAAGTAGCCGAAAAAAGGCCCGAAGTAGCCGAAAATGGCCCGAAGTAGCCGAAAATTGGCCCGAAGTAGCCGAAAAATGACCCGAAGTAGCGGAAAGTGCTTGAGGTAGCGGAAAGTGCCCGAAGTAGCCGGAAAATGCCCCGAAGTAGCCTGAAAGTATCCCAAAGTAGCCGAAAAGTAGCCCGAAGTAGCCGAAAAGTGGCCCGAAGTAGCCGAAAAGTGCCCGAAGTAGCCGAAAAATGGCCCGAAGTAGCCGAAAGTGCCCGAAGTAGCCGGAAAATGGCCCGAAGTAGCTGAAAAGTAGCCCGAAGTAGCCGAAAAATGGCCCGAAGTAGCCGAAAAATGGCCCGAAGTAGCGTTGGTGCAGTAGCGCCCTTAGCGTTAGCACTTCTAAGTAAAATGGGGGGGAAACCTGGGGGATTTCCAGGGGGTGGTAACCCTGGGCGTGGCTGGAGACCCAAAATGCATATTCCCTATTAGGGGGCAAGGATTTTCGGAAAGGGTGCCCCTCCATGTGCATGCCGGGTGGTGTACATGGCCCCTGAGGTACACGCACGGGAGTGTACATGGCCCGAAGTAGACGAAAAATGACCCGAAGTAGCCGAAAAATGACCCGAAGTAGCCGAAAGTAGCCGAAAAGTGCCCGAAGTAGCCGATAGGTGCCCGAAGTAGCCGAAAAATTGCCTGAGATAGCTGAAAAATGGCCCGAAGTAGCCGAAAGTGCCCGAAGTAGCCGAAAAAGGACCCGAAGTAGCCGAAAAGTGGCCGAAGTAGCTGAAAAATTGCCCGAGGTAGCCGAAAAATGGCCCGAAGTAGCTGAAAGTGCCCGAAGTAGCCGAAATGTAGCACGAAGTAGCCGAAATGTAGCCGAAGTAGTCGAAAATTGGCCCGAAGTAGCCGAAAAATGGCCCGAAGTAGCCGAAAGTCCCCGACGTAGCCAAAAAATGGCCCGAAGTAGCCAAAAGTCCCCGAAGTAGCCGAAATGTAGCCTGAAGTAGCCAAAATGTAGCCGAAGTAGCCGACAAATGGCCCGAAGTAGCCGAAAGATGGCCCGAAGCAGCAGAAAAATGGCCCGAAGCACCCGAAAGTCCCGACGGGTTGGGGGCAGGGCGTCTTTGCGTGGCGCGCCCTGCCCCGAAGCATATGCATATGCAGCCACGCGTACACACAACGCAGTGTACGAAGTCCCGACGGGTTGGGGGCAGGGCGTCTTTGCGTGGCGCGCCCTGCCCCGAAGCATATGCATATGCAGCCACGCGTACACACAACGCAGTGTACGAAGTCCCGACGGGTTGGGGGCAGGGCGTCTTTGCGTGGCGCGCCCTGCCCCGAAGCATATGCATATGCAGCCACGCGTACACACAACGCAGTGTACGAAGTCCCGACGGGTTGGGGGCAGGGCGTCTTTGCGTGGCGCGCCCTGCCCCGAAGCATATGCATATGCAGCCACGCGTACACACAACGCAGTGTACGAAGTCCCGACGGGTGGGGGGCAGGGCGTCTTTGCGTGGCGCGCCCTGCCCCGAAGCATATGCATATGCAGCCACGCGTACACACAACGCAGTGTACGAAGTCCCGACGGGTGGGGGGCAGGGCGTCTTTGCGTGGCGCGCCCTGCCACGAAGCATATGCATATGCAGCCACGCGTACACACAACGCAGTGTACGAAGTCCCGACGGGTTGGGGGCAGGGCGTCTTTGCGTG
>CAXKVW010000775.1:0-108553 GCA_964058825.1 Carex arenaria
TAGTTTGCGATACCAATAATATCCATATAAATTCATTAATAAGGGCTAGTAGCTACCAAACAAAAAGAAAGGTTAATTCTCTGGGTACTCAACGGATGTCAAATAGTATGACAATACTTAATTGTAAGGCGCATAAGAAGATCCAATACTTACTGTCCTGGATAATTCCAAGTATCTTAACAGTGTTAATTAAATAGTTGTTTAAAAGCTCTCTCCTTTAACTTTAAATTTCTTATCCATGATTTTTATTCTAATATTTCTCTCTGGATATGGTTGATCGTGCAACTATACCTGACTAAAAAGAAGAATATTGAAATTATCTGAAGTTCACTTGCAGTAGGAATACAACGTAATATATACTGTTGAAATCTGACGGATAAATTATTTCCTTATTCAAATCTCCAAAATAAACCTTGTCCCGAAAAAATAGTATGCGAAAGACCAATATAGCCATAGAAATGGATTTACAAGGGCTATTAGCTACTGTAATGCTCTGGATACTTTAATATCTGATGAATAGTATGACAATTTTTAACTTGTAATACCCATAAGAAGATCCAATGCTTGCTGACCTGGATTATTCCAAGTAACGGTCATGTGGGGTACTTTTAGGGTACACATAGACAGATCTTGCATAATTTAGATATGATGCCGTTACTTGCTACTATAAATGAACTGTGTTTAGTTTACACGTGCGGAGAAACTATTGCATTCTTTTTGGATGAGCTGATTGGCTGCAATAAAGTCTCCTTAAATTTCATATTTCACGTGCAATTGAACCTTGTCCTAATATCAGGGTACATATCTTTGAGCCAATATTGTTAGGATTCACGTCCTTAAGTGATTTACTGTGAGTTCACCATTCGAAATGGTAATAGCGGGTGTCATTGGGTAGATCTTCAGTCTTGATAAAAATAGACGGAATAATGCTACTTTTACTGGTAGGTCTTTATTAGAGTTTTTATTTAATATCCCGATACTAGTAGCTAATTGTATCCTTTATTATGTTTTCCAGGTGATTGCATTCGGTTCAGTGCCATTGAAAACATTTCTACCAGATGGTGATGTGGATTTGACAGCTATGAGCGACTCTGTCCTAGGAGATTCACTCGTAAACGATGTGCGGCGTATACTTGAGTCTGAGGAATCTAACATTGATGCCGACCTTGAGGTCAAGGATGTCAAGTTTATTGAAGCCGAGGTATATATATTTGTTTTCCATACTGCTTTTTTTTTCTGTAAAAAAGTAATTCTATATTTATTACTTGCTTTCTCTGCACTCATGTTTCTAATTTTCCAATTTGTTTTGGGAACTTGTCATATGTATGCTAGCGGGACTTTGGTTGCAGCTATGAATGAGGGCAAGATTTCGATGCATGTTACCGGTACTGATTCCCAATAAAATAATCGCATTTTTTTGCCAGGTTCGACTTGTTAAATGCCTAATTGATAATGTCATAGTGGATATCTCATTCAATCAAATCGGGGGACTTTGTACTCTCTGCTTCCTTGAGCTGGTATGTTATTACTTTTATTTAGAAAGTTTCCTTTTAAAAAGGGTCTGTAAAAAAACATTTCCCACCAAGGTTATGTATATGTTTATGCATACAGAAATAGAAATGGTTTGCTCAAAAAAAAAATGATAAACTATTTTAAGTTAAAAAAGTGACGTTCTATGTGTTGTAGGCAGATGATTATATAGGAAAGGATCACCTATTTAAAAGGAGCATAATACTTATCAAGTCATGGTGCTATTATGAGAGCCGAATTTTAGGCGCTCATCATGGCCTTTTCTCCACTTATGCACTTGAAACCCTCGTTCTTTACATATTTAACCTCTTCCATGAATCTCTCGACGGTCCCCTGTCGGTGAGTCTCTATTCATTAATGCCTGTTTACTATTAAATATTGCATTGTCATTGGAAGCTATTGTATTTGATTTTAGTCTTATATCTACCTTTTTTATATTTTATTTGTTTTGGCAGGTTTTATACAAATTTCTGGAGTATTTTAGCAGGTTTGACTGGGACAAATACTGCATTAGTCTTTATGGTCCTGTTAAGTTATCATCTTTGCCTAACTTGGATGGTTAGTACATGTTTAACTCAGTCACTTGTCTTATTTCTCTCGTTGTGTTACTAATTTTTGTTTCCTTCTTTCCCATATGCAGTTGAGATGATAGATATAGACAGTAGTAACTTGCTCTTTAGTCGACAAATGGTCCAAAACATACTGAAGAGCTTTTGCTTCCCTCTTCAAGAAAAAGGCAGTAAAGAATTCACCACTAAGCACTTCAACATAATCGACCCTCTCAAGGAGAATAACAATCTTGGCCGGAGTGTCAGCAGAAGTAAATCTTTTTGCACACAAGTACAAAAAAAAAAAATACTGTTTACAGTCTCTTTAGCTCACCTAACATGCATCATTCATTATGAATCTTCCAGGCAATTACTATCGTATCAAAAGTGCTTTCTCTTATGGAGCTCGCCAGCTCGGCCATATTCTTGTGGCCTCCTCAATTTTGATTCCTGAGTATATGTTGCTATTTTTCACTAATACCCTTCAAAGAAACGATATTGTGAGGCTACCAGATGTTGGGACTCTAATCAATGGAGACATATCCCAAATGGAGATTCCCAGTACTGAGAATGTACCTGTGACAAATGGGTCTGAATTGGTGTCTGGTGCTTTGGATCTTACAGGGGATCTGGAGACTCACCTGACCTCCCTCAGGCGCATACATCTGCACCTTGAGGACATCTTCGTTCCACTCCAGGACCAGATACAGAGCACCAGTTCCTTGGATGTGTCAACTGAGGAGAACCTGCTGGACCCAGTTTCTCAGAGTGCCACCCTGACAAGGTGGGAAGCAAACGGGTCAGTGTCTGATCCATCTCCTTGCACTTCCTCCTCCCCCATCTCTGGTTCGTGCAGCACAACAGAAGATCAGAGTCAGAACCAATATCTCAACAATAGCTGCATTTGGGACCCAAAGAGCCCACAGCAGCAGGCATACATGTATATGAACATGAACAATGGAGGTATGGTACAGGAAATGGTACCATATGCATATGACCCATATGGTAATGTTGGGATGCAGAATGCCAATTGGGAGATTCCATACCACCAAAGTAGTAGTCAGTATGGTATTGAGGAGATGCTATGGAATCAGTCGCAGGAATGGGAAATGGCATATCAGCCAGGCACTAACAGTCCTTACCCGTCATGTGGTACTGGAATGTATATGAATGCAAGTGTGAATGGGCTTCCCTTATCTCCGCGTGTTGGTGTAAATGATCTGAATGTGCAACGGGGAACTGGCACTTACCTTCCTTCAATGGTAATTAGGGTTTGTTTCCTACTCTCCTTTTTTTTTCCATATAAAAGGATTCATGAATGCAACACAATATTTATTTCTTGTCTGGTTTTGTAGAATTGTACAAATACCCAAAGGGATTGGCGTGGCATGAATGGAAGGTTCCGAAAGCAGGGCAGTGCATATCACCCGCAGAGGCAAAACCGTAATAACAACAGCAGCAGCAGCAGTTGGTACAGGGGTACAAATGTAATAGCCGATGGGAGGAACTTATCTAGGAGAGGAAATCAATCCAACAACCTGCCACTTTCAAAGGCTAGTATCGCTGCTCCCATTAGAGAAAATTCTGAACAAGAGCCTCCCTTAGTGGGTACAAACCCACCATCTTTGCCTGCTTCACCAACCTCTGAGTCCACCCGACTCAAAAAAAGTGTCGAATTTGGGTCAATGGGACCTGTTGTGTTGGAAGGAAGCTCGTCACAGGTTAGCAAGAGTTACGAAAGTACTGAAATTGATGAAGAGAAATCACAGGTTCCAGAAGAACCATTTAAATGGAGCAGGAAGGCTCCAGAAGAACCATTTAAATGGAGCAGGAAGGTGAGTTCACCTTCTGAATCATGGTCTCATATCAATACCTGCCAGGAAATTGACAAGGTACCGGTGGAGACATTTCCATGGAGTATGAAAGCAACTTTGAAGGCACCGTCTGAATCATCTTCTCATACCAGTACCAGCAACAACCAGGAGAATGTTAACTTACCCCTAATGGAATCACCATCTCGGTGTAATAAGGAAAATGTTATGGTACTATCTGAAACATCTCATCTTAAGGTAAATGCAAAGGCATGGTCTCCTCCTCACCAAGGAGATTGCAAACTCCTGCCTGATTTGCATCCTCGGAGCTGGGCTGAGGTTTCAAAACGGTAACATAATTCTTTTTTGCTGCTACATGTGGTATTTGTTTTATCTACTTTTGCCAAGTTTAAAGGAAAAATGCCAAAACCCCTCAAACATCACAAGGTTAAAAATTTTGACAAAAACACAAACATTGAAATAAGTTTGAAGTTCTCTTTTTAAGATTGGGGGCTAAAATAAGTTTGTTCTTGTTTTAAGTTTGTCAACTCATATCTTTCTTTCAATTTAGGCAGCAGAATGTTTAGAGGATGTGTTATATTAATTATTAAATTCCTTTTTTTGGTACATTAATTATGCAGGGGAGTACAGCAGTATTACTTAAAGGATGATTGTGACTTCCCTCCTTTGTCCAGTTAAGGTGCGCTGGTTGGGTGATAGTGACTAAGGATAAAACTAATAAAGTAGATAATAACATAAAGAGAGGAACAGCGTATAGAGTTTTTTCTTAAAAAGACAGGAAGAAAAAAGCTAACTGGCGGGGAGTACTGAATTGGCTCGGGTGATCATTGCTCAAGCCATGAAAGGAAGGTTGCATTTATCATTTGTAGTGTTAGGTTTCATCTTACCAAATGGTCCTCTATTTATCTTTCGTGTCCTTTTAGTCTCGAAAATAACAGGCGGGTAATAAGCTGGGCTTTTTGTAGATTTTTTTTTTCTTCTGGGTCCTCATCTAATTTAGCCCTTCTTGTGAGGGCTCTGCTTAAACTTTATTTTGGTGGGAACTTAAAATTGATGTAGTGCTATATTTATCTTTTTTCCTAATTATATAAAAAAGGTAAAAAAAAAAGTTGAAAAGAAACATTAAAACAAAATAAAAAATGTATATTTGAGTCGTGTGTCTGCTTTTCTGCGATTGTTTTCTTAGGAGAATCGTTCAGTTGCCAGAATTTTGGTGCCATGTTTTCTTGAAATGTGACATGTTGATTTGGCCTTCCAAGGTTACTGTGTACTTAAAACAATCTTTAATTTTGGAATTTTTTCTACAAAATTCTTTACAAGAAAATCTTTACTTGATCCGTCAACGTCTACTGATCTGTCAACGTCTATGATTAAATGGTGAATTTAATCATTGAATATCAGTTCTTCGATCAAACAATATGCTTCTTTTTATTCTATTTTGTATATGTGTAGAAGTTTAAATTTATTTAGACATGTACTTGCTATATGTAGCTTTCAGGAGTCTTTCAATTTTTTTTTTTTTTTCTAAATCCCTTTATTTGATTTTTTTTTTCTAATTTTTAAAATGTTATTAAGGTTTGATTGTCAGATATTTGATTTTTTTTTCTCATTTTTAAAAATATTATTAAGGATACAAATCCACAGTAATATAGCAATTTTTGATTTCGTTGTATGTCATTTAAGGATATAGATCCACACGTAATGGCCATATTTGGTTGTGGAGTAAAATTAATGAGGATTAAATTGCTTACTTTATGTTACTCCTCATATTTTACATCTTGTTTGGTAGTTGGAGTCATGACTTAAATTAATCAATTTTGTGGAATAAGATATTGGAAAATGTGTTTCTTTTTATGACAGTGAGCCATACAAGTGGAGTAAGTGTGGAGTAAGTCTCTTCTTACTCCATCTTACTCCTATTTTACTCCTTATTTGGCTCCTTAAGTATGGAGTAAGAGATTTACTCCACCTTTTACTCCACAACCAAACATGACCAATAGCAATAAGGATTACAATTTCACATTAATAGCAATAAAGATACATATACACATCCACATGCAATAGCAATAAGGATTACAGATCCACATTAATAGTAAAAAATATACAAATTTTCATACAAGAAGACTATAATAAATTGATAAAATAGTAAAATAACAAATTACGGAGTTTTATTATAATAGAAAATGCCCCATAAAATTAACAAACATATGAATAAAAAGTTCTCCAACTTATTTTCTATGAAATACTGCATTTTTTAACATATTTGTTTTCTTATAATATCTGTATGTTTCAATCAATTTTAATATCATTCGTGGATATTGTTGAATAATTATTTTTTTCATTAATTGATTGATTATTTTTAATAAAAATATGTTATTTTGTATGATAATTTTTTTATTTTACTATAATATATCTCTGTTACAATGCACGAGCACAATACTAGTAAAGTATGAAATTAGTAGTTCAAATTCTTAGTAGAGATTTTAAATTTTAAAATATTAATCTCAAATAAAAGCGTAATATGTGATGCCTGAATTCTTATTTTCATTATGTAGAACTTGCCACTATTCTATTCACTTCAATTCTTTGTTCTGGCGTAGGCTTATAAAACAAAATTTACTGCATCTATTTCTCTCTTGCTTATAAGAACTTGTAGGAAGTTCTAAACAAGTAAATTTCTCTCATGCTTTATGAGTTCTAAAGATGTTATTCTTAAGGGTGTGCATGTTCATAGAATTTCTCTTATCTAATAGTACATTTTGGCATGTTCATAGAATTTCTCTTACTAACACAAGAGCTTGTCATCTTATAAATATTACATAAATGTACCATGAAGAATTAGTTCGTAGATCAGTGCTAATAGGATCCGACTCCGCTGCTCTCCAATAGGAGAGTAGAACTATATTATTCAATCTCAGCTGTTCATCTGTGTTGAGATTCGTGCATGAAAAATTTCAATGGCTGAAATTGAAATAATAGGTTCCTCCTCTTCTATTTAGAGAGCAGCAAAGTCGGATCCGTACTTATATGTGGTATATATTTGCATCTCGTATGTTTGGAATGCGGCTTCCTCATTTCAGTGGTCCTTTAACGTTTTATGAGGAAAGTTCAGTTCTTAGTAAAAAATACTAGTAAAACATGACAAGTCGATTAAAAACTTGGCATGGCAAACATTTAATGATCACCTAAAACTCAAATTAAGTTTGACAATTGAATCAGTAATCAGAGGCGAAGCCGGATAGTCTGCCACTGTTAGTAATGCGAAAGTTTGATATAGTAAGAGATGAAATAATTCTTATATTTTCGAATATGAAAATGAAGAAATAAGGGAATATTTTTTATCATATTTTTTTCATAAGAAATCAGAAGGATCAATTCATCACGATTACAAGGTACATTTGGAATGAGCAAAAGTACTGGTCAATGAATCCTGTCTGAGGTTAGGCTGTGCATGCTCTTTGCTTGATGAAGAACAATTGGATATAAACAAGAATTCATATCACCTAAGATAACTCAAATTTTGAGTTTAGATCCGGATCATCCAATCTACTTTGGCACGAATATTAGAGTGCACAGCAATTATCTACGTACCTAGTAAAAATGAAATTTTTTCCAAACCTGTCAAGTCTGTCTACTCTTTTATTTGAAATGGTAACTAAAAAAAAATCGGTTTGATTCATAATTTTTTATCGTTCATTTTTTTCATTCCAACAGGGAGACGCTGCCAGATTTTCACAAAAAGAAAAAAAGAAAAGGGAAAAGAAAAAAAACAAAGAAGAAGAAAAGATTAGTACAGAGAAGACATAAACAAGAGAATTAAACCTTTTATATTTTAAGGACTCCTATGAATTCGCAGCATCCATATCTTATAAATAGCATTAAACCAAAGTTGAACTCTCTCTTATTTACAAAAAAAAAAAAATCAATTCCTTAAGAGAAACAAGGACTTCATGCAAATTTCAAAGCTTTTATCTGTTTAATATGATAAAATTATCCACAATCAGAAGTTCTAAAATATTAATCAATTAATCCAACTAACAACTATGATATAAGAAACAGATTATATTCCATCCTCTTATATTGCTCAATTACACGATCTTTAATGGCATCTATCAACCCCAAAACATTGTATATATGTGAAATGTTCCATTGGCAAGAGTCACAAGCGATATATGTTATGTTAATAAAACAACATCACTCAACTTGGAAGCAATATTTAATGTTTGAAAAAAAAAATTCAATGGCATTTAATAGAACAGTATCACATAACTTGGAAGCAACAGTTTACACGATCCTTAATGGCATTTATGATTTATCAAACCCAAAATGTTTTATTGTATATATGTGAAATGCGAGTAGAACTAGAGTGTTCCTAAGTTCACAAGTCTCTTTGTGAACTCATTTTAAAATTTATCGGATTGGTTTCAAACGATAAATCCAAACTGTTGAAATCATTCTACCTTATGAGTGATGCATCTACATATGAAAATTTTAAACTTTTTAATTAATTTAGTATAAAGTGAATTGGTCAAAATTAGAAGATTTATAAATTAATTTTAATGCATTCATTTCTTGAACGCCTTTTGACCACTTGACTCTATACTAAATTAATTCGAAATTTTAAAATCTTCACATGTAAACACATCACTCGTAAGGTAGATCATCACAATAAAGAGTTCGTAAAATTTACCCGGTAAATTCAAGATGGACAACAACTAACCTTTTGAGCTCTCGACTATATGGCATTGTATCCAAATATTAAAGTCAATGTCTGTGGATTATTCAAAAGAAATACAGCATATACAATCATAATGGCATAACAAAAAATATAAAAAGTTCGCCTACGGGCTTTCAACCAAAATTTAGGTATACATATAAAAAGGTAGATCATCCTATGGTGAACATCTAGCTTGTATAAATTGAGCTTGTAGGGGAGAGGATGTACATTTTGCAATCATGCACTTCAACTTGAGCCGTCAGACTTCCCGCAACAGTTTCAGCTAGTGTCATGTGCTGGAGATAATAGACAACAAAAAAATAAGATAAAACATATCATTATTAAGCTACATAATGCCTACCTTGTTACATGCAAATATTTTGTTTAATCAAACAGTATATTAGTCTAAAAGTTAAGAATTAAAAAAAATTAAAAACTCACACTCCATAGATCTCTAACAGAGTATTGAGCAGACCCAAGCCCCAGTAACCCTAGATCAGCTGTAATGTTGACAACTTCAGAACACCGATTCCACAGTACTACAGCTACTTGTTTTCCAGACAGTGGGCCCGCCCATACCTGTTATTTGAAACATATGTAAATGAAATAAAATTTTGCTAGTAGTTACGTCCAACCTATTTTCCACTTTTCTTTATTTTGACTTCTGCTTTTAGTTTATGTTGCTAAACATGGATCCGACTCCGCAGCTCGCCAAATTGGCAAGCAGGATCCTGCTTTTCCAAATCAAACAGTTGAATTTTTTTCATGCACAAATCTCAACACAGATTAATGGTTTGATTTGGAAAAGCAGGGTCCTTCTTGCGAGTAGTGGATTCCGATCCGCGAAACACAGTGATATATAACTGTACAAAATAATACACCTGGCTGCAATTATTCTTCCCTTCAGCATGTATTTTTCTTCCTTGTACTCCAAGAGGATCTTCATTAAACAAATGCATGTTGTAATAACAAGTTACGCTGACAATTAATGATGAATTACTAAAAACAGCGGCAAAAACGGCCTTAACTAAAACTTAAAACTATAGAAGATACCTTGGTTTACAGCAATAACATCCTTATTGCTCAGTATTTCAGAAGTTTGAGAAGTCATGTTTCTCACATCACATCCAATCAATAGAGGGGCCTAAAACCATACACATTGTAGACATGAGACCAGCATCAAAGAGGCTTGTATTTTTTTTATATTTTTTTTTTCCCACTATATATGAAATTTTTAATAATTTTTAGAAAGGTTCACCTTCATCAGAGCCCAGATGCTAAAATGAGAACGGTATTCAGCATAAGTCATCCCCCCATTGCCAACTTCCAACATATCAGGGTCTGTGAAACACAACTCGTAGAGTTAAGAGAAAGAGAAAGAAACAAGGAGAGAGAAGGGAGGAAGCAAATAAAGTTCGGCTTCTCTCCAGTAGTATAGATTTCATTGAACTGTGCCAAGCACATGTGGGCCGTCTGTTTCAGATCGAACAGTCCAGATTGGGCAGGTATGTTGGTCAGAATTGATCAGGACCCTGAATCTGAAACAGTCAACACATTGGTTCAATGAAATCCGTATAATTGGAGAGGAGACTAACTCAGAAAAAAAGTACCATTCCATCCACCAGGTCCTGCATATGATGCCCACTTGTCATTTTGATCAGCAATTGTAGTCATGCTAATATTTATTTTCCCATCATATGTGCAACAGTAAACAAATAAACAAATAAGTATATGAATATCCAGAAAATTATGTTCAGTTCAATTTTTTAATGTCATAAATTAAGAAATGATTACCTTTCCCATGTATCAGCAATATCTTCAGTCGTTCGCCAGCTATTTCCAACATTTTCAGCCCATAACGCTGGATCATCTTCACCCCTTTAATTAAAAGAGAACTGGATCAAAAGTAGAATAACTAAAGAAGATCTTGGTCTGTATATTGGTAATAGAACGTATGACCTACCATTCACACAGGGAGTAAAATATCTTGCACCCAGTTGAATTTAATGCATCGCACATTGGGGGGTAACTGTAAAAAACTCAAAACAACTGATGCTTAATATTTCACAGAGATCAGAAGAGGAAAAGGACGGTGAAATTTTAGACTTACCGTTTTTTTGGTTTGATGCCCAAATTGTAGCAATTGTCGTATTTTAGGTAGTCAATCCCCTTCGAAATTGCCAAAAATAAAGATGGTCAATGAAATAAAAGTTAAAAAAAAAAACTCTTGATACTTTGATGAGAAACCAAAAGTATTTTTTGTCAAATCCATTTCATGAACTACTTCCTGAAAACCAAACATGACAGGAATGAGATATCAGAATTTGGTGTCATAGGCAGGGCTACTATAACAACTACCTCTATAAGAATAAGATCACTTATGCCACTAATTTTTTTGGTTGATTGCATTAATACTGGGTAATTTAGGTGAACTTGGTGCAATTCTCTACCCCTGCCGGTAATGCTGAAACTGGCCATGATTCCCACTGGTACTAGCTGGTACCATCCAGTACTATGACCATAAGGTATAACCTTTTCTCACATTTAAATTTGAGATGCTTTCATACCCATGAAGCAAACAATTTAGCATCATCATTTTCATGGAAGAGGGATCCAGGCCGAACTTGGCATGTAAAAACCCTGAAAAGGTAAAAATTCATCATTAAGCTATTTTACATTTTTAATTAGATTGAGAAAGGTCAAGCCAGTAAGATTTAGAAAGATTGAGCATACCCAGCATCAGAGTAGATACCAAGATATAGGCCTTTGTTATGTACATAATCAGAAAGAGCCTTTATGCCAGAAGGAAAATGCTTGGAATCCGGGACTAATTGTTCCTAAATTTTGTAATACAAGTTATAAGAAATTTTACAAAATGCATGACATTAATGTATTGTAGACAAAAAAAATAGGTTAGTCAGTACCTTACTGTCTCTCTTCTCTTTTGACCAACAATCATCTGTTAAATTAATGAGTAATTCTAGCATACTTCCATTTTATGGTGCATCCACATTTGAGATTTCTGACAACTACCATAAGAAATTGTACAAATAAAATAACTAACTTAAGATGTGTGCTCCATCAATTTTAAATGTAGTTTATAAAATTTGATCCAATTTGGTAGTCATTTAACCCCATCAAAAGGCATTTGATACATGACCAAGCAAAATCCAATTGAACTGAAACTGATGCCTGCCCTATCCAAATGCAGAGCATACTTCTACAATTTTAGATTTTTATTCTGGATAGAGTTTATGGTAGTTGTCAAATATGTCATTTGGATGCACCACAAAAATGGGTACCTGCTAGAATCACTCTAAAACTATTAATAAACGAGTTAAACAGCTGATATTCTAATTTCTACATATATACTTTTAAGGTAACTTGCGTGAAAATACCTATATTAACATAATTGTAGCCTAGTTTAGCAAGCCCGGTAGAGACCAGTGCATCAGCTGCCAAATATTGAGAACAATAACATTAAAGAAAGCTACTATTTTCTTTTTAAAAAAAAGCAAGCAACACACAGCTCCTATTTGTTACTATAAAACTGGAATTTAAATTTTGACAAGCAAATAAAGGAAAAAACTTCAATTTCTTTTCTTTGGGTAACAACTTCAAATCATTAGGAAAATCTTACAAACACCAACATAACAGGCTAGAAGTCTAGTAACAAACCAGTTTCTCTGATGAGCGTCTCATTAATATTGCAAGCAAAGAAATTCCAACTATTCCACCTACAAATAACAAAGCCATTTGACCAATTAGTAACCGAATACTACAATTAAACAATGAAGTACCCACAGCAATTCAAATACCAGCGGAAAAGAATTGTTATTATTAACAAAACATAATATTTTAAAGAGAAAGAAGCGGATACCCCATCTGAGGAGTAAGAGCGAGGCCGTTGTTGAGCTGCAGCTTGCCATAGTTGGAGGTATCGAAGGGTCGAATCAATCTAGAAGGTTCCTCTAGTGCAGGTGGTAACCTCACCGCACTCGCCATCGATGCCATGGCTAGCATTAGAACCGTGAATAGTCGTAGAAAAGCCATTTTCCCGATCTTTCCGCTTCTCTCTTCCTTCCCCTAGCTTCGACTTCGAGTCGATGCAAGCCAAGGGAATATAAGAATTTTAAAAGGAATAGACGAACAATGCCAACATAACTGGAATCGGGTCCCACCCGTCAGTCTTTCAATTCAGGTATATAGGTATGATCCAGGCATAGATAAGTATCTCTCCCTTGACTCGAGTAATAAGCCGTGCAGCTGGAAAGTCAATTAAGTGGACCAGGTAGGCTAATTATACCGGATCATCGAGTCACAAAATTGTGGGCCCCAGGGATGCTAATTATACCGGATCATGGAGGAAAACGTATCCTCTGCATTAATATAAAGATTCCTTTTTGAGTTAATAAATCTGAACCGTCTAATTTTAAACGGAGCCAATCCAACCGTCTGATCTTAACAAAAGAGCCCTTAATATTAGTGCGGATCTTAAAGTGGATCGAAAGATCCAGATGCATTAACTCAAAAGATTCCATATGAGTTAGTGCAGAGGATACGAATTCATCATGGACTAACTTGTGGACTTGTGGTCCACTTATCCACGGGTGCGTATCTTCTGAGATATCTCAATTTTTGCGTGACCGACGTGTCCGGTGCCTATTCGGGGAAACGTAGGGTGCCAGTATTATTTGAGCTTTGAGATGCGTGCAGAATGTATTGGAACGATTGAGATATTCCAAAAAGTCACGCAAAGTTCGAGATATCTCAGAGGATGCGAATTCCTTATCCACTTGGTTCAGTTTTGTCGGTAATAAATCTGCTGTTATTCTTAGAGAATAACAGGAACCTATTATTACGATCTCAACCATTCAAACTTCTATATGCGCGAATCTTAATAAATATCAAAGATTAAGATCAGTATAACAGGTTCCCCGTTTGTCTGTCAAGGACGCAAAGAGAAATTATTTCTCAGCTGCATCTGGTCTACGAAAATTGTACGTGTCCAAACGGATGGTGATGTAAAGGTGTTGACGTCTAGGTGTACCTTTCTTTTGGTTTTCTCTGGAACGTGAAAAAATTGGATAAAATAAAAGAAGGTTTTAATGTCGTTTGATTGGATTAAGGTGTGGATAAGGACAACATGACTTTTCTGATACAAACACCGCAGCTGTCGCTTCGAGATTGTTTTCGTATTATCCAAAAGAATAATGCGTAATATATGCCGAAATTTTTATTAATAAGAAAATAAATAAAATATTATCGATTTGGGAGAAGATTTTACGGAGAATTGGAAAAGTATAAATAACTTGAATGTCTTCTGGAGATTATAAACCACAACGTCTGATTAGCGAAATTAGATTACCGCTAATTAACGCGTAAAAAAAATCTGACCGTTATGAACGATAACAGTTGTTTTTTTTCCGACCATATAGTGTTTTTTCCAACCATATTTGTTACGTATCCTCTGCGGAGTTAAAAGGTGCGGAATTCTATAGTTCTTTTAATCTGGTCTGTTCGTTTTGATCGTACAGACCAGATCAGTTCTTGCCCGAATTTGAAAATTTTGTTTTTTTTCAATTCGGACAAAATTTGATCTGGTCCGTCCGATCAAAATGAACAAACCAGATTAAACCTCTGCAGAACTCCACTCTGCGGAGGATACGGTTCCCGCTATAAACCATTCGCACTATTCCGTCTGAACCCTTCGCAACGTCTTTCTCCTTCCTCCAGCGCCTTCACTTCCTCTTCTTCTCCTCCCTCCAGCGCCTTCACTTCCTCTTCTTCTCCTCCCTCCACTAACATTCTCATGTAAGAACGAAAGGGGTCTCTCTCTCTGGTTGATGCGATTGAATAGTTGGTCGAGTACTCTGGCAATTTGAGGGTGGATTGTTGTGTGGTTACTGTTACTCCCTCTGTTGGCTCACGTAGCACTGTTGTACGGGTATTCCTTTTTTCTTCCTTTCTATCTTATTCCTCTTTAATTCAATTTTAAGATTTGCTAACTTTTGAAAATCAAGTAAGCCCTACTGTGTGATGGATTGAGTTGAACAAATTGATTGATTGAAAGTCCTTTTTCTCTTTTTTTCTTGGTTTTTCTTATTGGGTTGAACATGTTAGCCGGGGTTGGCTTATCTTGCTATTGTTTACCGTTTGTTGGCCTATTCAAAGGCCTATGTTATTTTGTCTAATATTTTAGTAGAAGAGAGAAAGAGAAATGAGAATAACTTATATGCAGAATTTTTTTTTTCTATTATGTTGAGATATTCTTACACATGACATACTTTCTATTTATAGGTCATATGATGATATTTTACAAACCCAAGAACATAAATATAATTAAACACAACACAAATACCAAGTGCATGAATTGCACTCCCCAACATGATCCTTGAAAACACAAACAATTATTCTATCTAGAAATTCCAAATACATTCATCGTAACCATTTGACTAATTGACCAATTTAATATTTTCTTTTTCTTTTTCCAAAAACATTAATTTCAACAGTGGTGCTATACCAAGTTGGTATTGAGCATCTCTGACCCTTAAAATAATGGTACCAATCAGTACCAGTTTGGTTGTGCTTACTAATATATGTTATTCCGATTGTCAGGGGCTTATTTACAAGAAAGAGTATATAAAGAGTAATATTTGCAAAATTTCTCAATTTGAGAATTTGAACTGGACAAATTATCAGAGGGACCATGGTGCAAAGTGACATGTATACTAATAAAAGAGGGGTTGGCTGAAATTTAGAGAATGAAATGAGAATTTGAATTGTAGGCGAAAAAATACAATTTCTTCTTGGATCGGAAAAAATACATTCTCCACATTTTTTCTTTCCAATCTCACTTATCTTTCTCATTAAAAATTACATCCCGACTTATAATTGCCTTATTTATTTTCAAACTAAAGAGCCTATAGCCCTTTGATTTTGTGCTATAACCAACAAATATACATTTCTCACTTTTATCTTCAGGCTTGTGTCTCATTTCTTTCGGAACATGTGCATAGCAAATGGAGCCAAAAATCTTCAAGTGATTCACCGATGGCTTTCTACCACCGGACCACACCTCAAATGGTGTCTTGTTCTCAATCGCCTTTGTTGGACATCGGTTTAGCAAGTAAACCGCCGTATCTGTCGCCTCAGCCAAAAATGTCATCGACAAGCCCTTTTCATTCATCATGGTCATCGCCATTTCAACAATTGTTATATTCTTCCTTTCGGCAACTCCATTTTGCTCCGGTGTAAAACCGACCGTCAATTGTCTTTCTAGGCCGATATCCTCACAAAATTTCTCAAACTCCTTAGAGTTATATTCACCACCTCTATCACTTCTCAATTTTTTAATCAACCGGCCACTTTGCCTTTCAACCATATTTTGAAACTTCTTAAAAGCTGAAAAAATTTCCGATTTTTGTCTCAAAAAATAAACCCAACACATTCTAGAAAAATCATCAATGAAAATGACAAAGTACCTATTTCCACCATGCGATGTTGTCTTCATAAATCCACACACATTGGTATGAACAAGCTCCAATGATTCTTTTGCCATCCATGCCTTCTCTTTTGGAAATGTCTCTCGGTGAATTTTACCGAGAGCGCATGCTTTACATACTCTCCTTTTTTCTTCTATGTGTGGCAACCTATACACCATATTCTTTTTACTTAACAATTTTAGGCTCTCAAAGTTAACATGACCAAACCTTTTATGCCACAATCAAGACAAGTCTTCTACATCAACTTTCAAAGCAACATTTTTTTTTTCAGATTTGAGTTTAAGTGGAATGTTTATATTTTTCTCCATTTTCACTACAACCATTAATTTTCTTTTTTTCTCCATCTTGTCATAAATTTTACACGACTCACCCTCAAAGTGAACCGCATGACCATACTTAATCAATTGTCCGACACTTAGTAAAACTGCAATGCTATTCCGTTGTGTTTTAATAGCTTATCTGCAGCTAAGTTAGAAACACAATTGATTTTAAAGTTTTATTCTAATAGGTTATCCGCAGTAATCAGTTAGGAATTATTTGTTTATCTTTTAGAATCTTTATAAGTGAAGATTTAAATTTACAAATTATTGTTTTATTGATTGATTACAAATGCAAGATTCCACACAAATTACTTCGACAAGTTGTGCTAGTTTGGTCAATAAGTATGTGTAAATTAGAGTTGAGGTATGTAATTATAATAAAATAGAAGCTTTATTTCCACAGTTCATAGTGGACCTTATTTTCTATCAAACAATGCTTTGGCTCAGTGATGCAATGTCTGTTCCAAATGAGAAATTAATTTATTAATTTATTAATCATACTAGTACTGAATTCATATATTACCTTTTATTTTAGGGGACTAGACGATAAAAAATATAATTGAGAGGAAGCAAGTAAAGAAAACTAAGACAATGCAAACTTTTTTTTTTAAAACATTCATGAGTTCACTATACCATCAATGCAAAATCAGGAAGCTAGATCTGATTTGAGCATGAGAGTTTTTTTTTCAGGAACCAATGTAAAAATTAAGGTTTACATGCCAATTCTAGAACTATAAACTCAGCTGTGGAACAGTATGTTTATGAGAAAATAAGATAGAGATACAATCATGCAAGGAGTATTCTTCTTCCTAATCTACTCACTCATATTTTCTTACTATAATAAAAATACTAAATGATCAAAGACAAGTTCTTTTACTGGCCGAGGGGCTTATATAGGAGATGAGTAGAGTCCAAGAAATCTGATTTGGTGACAGCTGTGGCAATTATTTTCCAAAAGGTGCCTCGGATATGGTCCGTATGGAGTCATATGAACCGCACTACTATTGTATCGCTCTCAGATTAATGCGTATTTGGTTAAGTCCTGGTCCGTAGCAATCTTCTGGTTCGTATTGGACCATACTGATCGTATCAGTGACTTAAAACCGATACTCCGTAATTCCAATCGATCCGATTCTTGCTCCATATGATGTAAAATAGTCCCAAAATATGGTTCTTGCATTAAACACCAAGTTGGGCAATAGTAACATATTTCTTATAATAATTAAATATAAAAGAGAGAAAATAGGAAAGCACTTAAGCCAAAATTCTACGTAATTCACTCACACTTTGAGTGTGATCACGCTTCCCAACTTGAATTGTTGCTTGTCCTCAAGCAACGACCAGTCAGTCCAAGGTTAGGTCTTAAGTCAAACCGTACAATCTCAAGGACTTGTTATAAATCAAAATTAGGATCTGAACTTAGAACAATTGATTATGGTGTTTCAAAAATTAGAACTTCAAAATATTCGTGACTTCTTCCTTGAAAAATTTATTAACCTTATGATTGACCTAATTGTGCGTCCCTTAGAATAATTATCCCGAATGATTTACTTCACAAATATCCCTAAACTCAAAAGTGCTAATTTCTCCCTTTATTATAAATCGATCCACTCCAGTCAATAGGAATTCTAATGATATAAATTTTTATTTTCCTTCTCAATTGATTGTAGCAAAGTATGACAACTAAGTGTGTTGGTACATGTGACAAATTTTTGTGAAATAAAATTGCGTACAAAAATTGAAATTAGGAGTTTCTATCGAGCCTATTGGTAGCCAGTCTTATGTAGGCACCTGTACTCATTTTAACCTCCATCTTTTATTTTATTTTTTTATTTTTCTATTTCTTTTCTTTTCTTGCTTTTCTGATTTTTTTTTTGTATTTTTCTAAAATTTAAAAATTCTTGAATATACATATATACACACAATTTCAAATATTCATTCATACAAGAAATTATTGCATAGTTTGCTAGAGGTCTCTCTATAATTAATGGTTATTCTAAAACACTCTCGACCTTGGAAGACTTTACAAAATAAATTACTCAAAAATAATTATCTAAGATAGCCCTTTTGGTCAACGTTCATGGTTAGTAATCTATCTTTCACTTTGAAGTCACTAATTATTTTGAAAATTCATAATTTAAGGTACCATATTATCTTGTCTAAACCTTATCCTAAAATTAAATCAAGCAATTCTTATTTGATTACCTACTTCTAAATTAAACTATTGAAAATAAAATGCAGACCAGCTAAAAAGCTCAATGAATCATTCTAGAGTTTCGATGAAACCTTGAACTCTAGTAAAAAATTGAGTAAAAATTATTAATATCTAAGAAAAGTAAAGTGCGAAAAATTTAAAATTTGGTCCTAAGATACATGATCTTTTACCTCTACCCCACATTAAAATTCAGCATTGCCCTCAATGCTGTAAAAATAATAATAGAGATAAAAATAAAAGACTAGGGAAGAAATATAACTCACGACACCTCAATCCTAAGGTGGTGGAGATGGTGGTGGCTCACGGATCTCCTCGTAGAAGGATTGATCGAAGAAATCGTATGGCGGTGGGTGATATGGCAGGCCAGTGTGAGTGTGTGTTGGTAGTACTGTTGTGCCATGTAGCTGGTTTGTTGCGCCTCGCGCGCATTGTCTGCTGCATAGCCTCGCAGCTCATTTGATTCCCGTCGCATGTCACCGACGGATTGGCTCATTGTGCTGCAGCACTGATCCAGCTGCTGGTACGAGGCCTTGGATTCAATGGAGAATTTGTCAATTCTAGTGCTTATCCATTGAATTGCTCGGAGGAAATCTTCGCATCCTCCCTGTGGCGCATGAGATGGTTCCGCCCCTTTTATTTTCACCATCCGTAAAGGTCCATAAAACTTGGTCCATTTACTTGACCATCTAAACGAATGATACCACTTTGTCAAAATAATATTTTATTTTCCCTGTATTTCCTCTTTTTTTTTCCACCATATTGATGGATCGACGCAAAAATGTACCGTGTCAATGATATTTTTTTATCCGATCTATATCGAATTCATCCTTTATCAGGTATGGTCGGATAAAAAACTTTTTTTTTTATTAGCTTATCAGATAAGAATACAGTAAAAATTATTTCGTACCAAATAAGCTATAAGATATTTAGTAAATATATAATTATATCTGATAATTTTTTGTTTGTAAATATAACTATATAATTTTAGTATAATGATTAGATTGATTTATATTATATATTATGTAATTTTTTATTTTTTAATTTATGAAAAAAATAATTTATCCAACAATTTATATAGTTCTTTAGTTAATAATATATGACAAAATTTATTTATACAACATTTTATATCATTTCATTTAATTAATAATTTATAATTTTAAAATAATGGAATAAAATTATAAGTAGATAAAAAAAACTTAATCTATGTTTAGTGATATTACAGTATGATGTATTATATATATATATATATATTTATATATATAAAGAGCTAGTTAAAGTGTTCCATTCATGCTTCCACATTCTTATCTCTGTTTTCAAAGTCCAAATAGACAATTTGAATAGCTCAATATAATATTTATATTAAAATATGTTTAGAGATGAAATTTTATATTTTCTAAACTCAAAATTAGAATTACCTCAGAGTATCCAGATTCCAGACTCATCTACCTAAGAGTGTCTTATCTTCTATTGTTCCTTTCAAAATTTAATTTTGTTTATATCAACATTTTTTTAAAGTATAAAAGTTAAGAAATTGCTTTATTATACATTATTGAGGAGCGGTTGCACTGTATCTGTTTTGGAATTTAGGCTTTTAACTTCTTGCTATATACCATTATGTCAAAATCTTCTTGACGTGTATGATTATGAATGCAAAAATTTCATGAGCACTAAAAGTTATCTTTTAATCTCTTATGTTTTTCATCTTTTGCACTTTATCTTTAAATTGATGCAATCTTCCATTACAGTTATTGTCTACGGTTCTTTATCTTTTAATGCAATATTTTTTTTTCCATTAACAGGATGAGAACATTTAATTGGCGGAGTGTATAACAGTTATGGAAACAGATTGCTATTAATCTATCAATTAAAATTTGATTGTCAGGAATCTAGCTAGATTTGATAAATAATTTGTATCCCATAAAATATAAAAATAAATAATATGCATATATAAGCTGTTTAATTAATTCTGATCGTAAGGTTCGGATTCATGACAGACAGACAATGGAAGGGGACTCCTTTTTCCACATTATAGTTAATTGTATGGATTTGTAGAGAGTTTTAATGAAGATCAAACTGTTCATTTTAAATCAGATGGTTCTGATGAATTCTGACTGTATGTGCTCTTGGTGCAACAGTCATATTGCCGAAATTTTTATAAATATACAAAATCAGAAATTAATTTAACAATCTATATATTTTTTGAACAGAATTCAAAAACTGTCTATACCGATGACAAAATAATCGGTTACAGAGCTTAAAACCGATGACATGCTCATCAGTTTCAAAAAGCTTGAGTAATCGGTTTTAGTCCAGCACGGTTTTTGATACTTTCTGCACACTTTTTGAAACAACGAACGGCTCAGATTAAAACAACGAACGACTCAGATTCAAACAAAAAAGTAATCATTACACGCGCAAACTCCACGCGGTTTGTAATTTAAAATAATTTTTCATTTTTTTATTTAATTAGAAAATGTTATATTTTTTATTTTTTTATTAAAATATTAGAATTTTTTTTTGAAATTAGATAAAATACCATATAATTTGATTTATTAGAAAGACTTAAACAAATAACCCGGATCAATATTTTTCAGATCAGATTTTTCATGGCTGTAAGAAAAATTAAAATATTTATTTGTGTGTTATTAGAAAAAAATAAAAATACTTTGAATCTGAATTATTGATCCCAGTTCAAAAGTCACTTCTAAATAAATACAGAAAATATTATTGTCTTTCTATTTTTGAAAAAAATAAAAATTTGAGAAAATTTTGCCGCAACTATGTAATGATTACATTTTTTGTTTGAATCTGAGTCGTTCATTGTTTTAATCTGAGTCATTCGTTGTTTCAAAAAGTGTGCATTCTGCATCAAAAACCGTGCTGGACTAAAACCGCTAGAAATGTCATCGGTTCAAATTTGAGAAAATTTTGCGAAACTTTGTAATCATTACAAACAGTGTTTTAATCTGAGTCGTTCGTTGTTTTAATTGAGTCATTCGTTGTTTCAAAAAGTGCGCAAAAAGCATCAAAAACTGTGCTGGACTAAAACCGATGACACTGTCATCGGTTCAAGCTTTCTGAAACCGATGAATAGGTCATCGGTTTTGGGCTCTGTAACCGATTATTTTGTCATCGGTATAAACAGTTTTTGAATTCTGTTCAAAAAATATATAGATTGTTAAATTAATTTCTGATTTTGTATATTTATAAAAATTTCGGGTCATATTGTATTAGATAAGTGTGCAATTGTGTATTGAGCAACAGTTAAATGTATGCTTTTTAAGGAATTTGAAACAAAAAAAAGTCATACTAACATATGTCAAAATGTGTTTTGACTAGATCAAAACTACGTAACAATTGTTAATAATTATGTTTTAATTGAAATAGATATGGCAGCCCATTTTTTTTTTTTTTGGGTCCGGTTTAAATGGATCATGTTGTCCCATGAGTAATTTTTTATTTTTTTCATTTTTTTTTTCTGATTTGAGATGCCTTGTGGCGTCCCGCAGAGAAGCCATAAGTCCTAAGTGCTTCTCATTTTTGAATTTTCCATACAACTTTCCTATTTTTAATTTTTTTCTTAATTTTCCTATGAATAAAAATTTCGGAGAAAGTCCTGTGCAGTAACCAGTTGGACGAGGTAGGTGAAAACTCCTTTTCTGCGGGAGCCATTTTTTCATGCAAAGTGCTAAAATTGATTCCCTTGCACACTCAGATCAAACAAACTCCCCACTGTACGTTTGTACAGTAACCAATAACCAGTAACCAGTTGGACGAGGTAGGTGAAAACTCCTTTTCTGCAGGAGCCATTTTTTCATGCAAAGTGCTAAAATTGACTCCCTTGGACGGTCAGATCAAACAAACTACCCAGTGTACGTCTGTAAACACTTGTCTTTTCTAGTGAAAAATAAGATGTTATGTATGCTACCCTGTGTCAAATTATTGCCACATTGGACGACTCTTTTCTTAATCTTGAAATACTTCTCAGCCTAACTCCGTGGGTCAAGCTACACGAAAGCGATTAGAATTACGTGCATCACAAGATCCAAATTTCCCACGAGTTTTTTTACCATTTTTTTTATTTTTTGTGCTTAAAAAAAAATTTGTTTTTGACGACTTGACCTGTTAACCATTACTCTCCTGGTCAAGGTTTGGACACCCTGGAGACAACTCGGTTTTGGTAGGATTAATTCTGATCGTAAGGTTTGGATTCATGACAGACAGACAATGGAAGCGGACTCCTTTTTCCATATTATAGTTAATTGTATGGGTTTTGTAGAGAGTTTTAATGAAGATTAAACCGTTCATTTTAAATCAGATGGTTCTGATGAATTCTGTACGTGCTCAGTCATATTGCATTAGACAAGCGTGCAATTGTGTATTGAGCAACAGTTAAATATATGCTTTTTAAGGAATTTGAAAAAGCAATCATGCTAACATATGTCAAAATGTGTTTTGACTAAGTCAAAACTATGCAACAATTGTTAATAATTATGTCTTAATGGAAATAGATATGGCGGTCCATTTTTTTTTTTTAGTTTGAGATGTCTTATGACGTCCCGCAGAGAAGTCATGAGTCCTAAGTGCCTTCTCATTTTTGAATTTTCCATACAACTTTCTTATTATAATTTTTTTTTTCTATGAAAAAAATTTCGGGGAAAGTCCCTGTGCAGTAACCAGTTGTGAGGTAGGTGAAAACTCCTTGACTCCGAGAGTTAACCTGGTGGTTGGGAAGCTGCAGATATTAAAATTGTTTCCCTTGGAAGCTCAGATCAAACAAACTACCCAGCGTACGTCTGTACACACTTGTCTGTTCCAGTGAAAAATAAGATGTTATGTATGCTACCCTGTGTCAAATTATTGCCACATTGGACGACCCTTCTCTTAATCTTTAAATACTTCGCAGCCTAACTGCTCTGTGGGTCAAGCTACACGAAAGCGATTAGAATTATATGCATCACAAGATCCAAATTTCCCACGAGTTTTTCTTACCACTTTATTTTTTATTTTTTGTGCTTTCAAAAAAAAGAGAGAGGTGTTTTTGACGACTTGACCTGTTGACCATTACTCTCCTTCTCAAGGTTTATGTTTGCAATGTAATTTTATTTTTCTAAGTATAAATTATAGCTAACTTGCATAAAATGTGCGTTCTATTGGTTATGCATATATTATATTATATAATTAGTGGATTATTTGAGTATAATCTTTTGTCTACTTAATTTTCTTACAAATTTTTTTTATCAAGTTTTTTCTATATTTTGGCTACAAAGCAAGCTTTTGACAAAAAAAATCCAAGTTTCCGATTCGATTTTTCCGATTTCACGGTCAAGTATCCGATTCCGATTCCAGTTCCACTTTTCTATTTTTTGTGCTTTCAAAAAAAAAGGTGTTTGTTTTTGAAGTTAGTGACTTCAAATACTAACTAATAATTTTATTGATAAGAAAAACGAACTTACAACGAGTCAAATAACTTTCTAATACAAAATATAAACTTTTATTTTCACAAATTACTTCAAATTACTCTGAATAACACTAATATTCTAATCTCACTTGTGTACTTTAATCTTTAAATTTTGACGACTTGACCTGTTGACCACTACTCTCCTTGTGCTATATATTTGCCATTTGCCTTATTTTACTGAACAACTGGCTCATGAGCATTTTATTCACCTGCAAGAGAGAAAGAGAGAGAATGAGACACTCCTAAATCCAGAAAAAGAAAAGATAGCTCTATCTTTCAGCTATTTCTCTCTTTATCTAGATTTTTAAAACCAAAATAAGAAAGAACACACTTTATATATCTTCTCTGATGCATTTCTTAGTTTTTCTATATCTGCTCATCTTTTACATCCCCGTAGCAGCCAACGCAGAATACTTCTATTACGTTTGTGGCCATGACGGTACCAGTACAGGTAACTACACGAACAACAGCACGTACCAGTCCAACCTTAACCTTCTCTTCTCAGCTTTGCGCTCCAATTCTACTGGTAATGGTTTTGCGGCTGGTACTGTTGGTGCAGTGCCAGAAAAGGTGACAGGTATTGCCCTCTGCCGTGGTGACCTCAGTACCTCCTCTTGCTCCACTTGCCTCTCCAGAACATTGGTAAATTTCATTTAACTATTCGTTTCATTCCTAAGGATACTATTTCTCTTTGCCATTTTATAATGATGAGGTTGTTTACAATCACATAGTAAATTCTAATTTCTCATAATCCAGTTTGTTCTTTCAACAATATAATAATTTGGATATCAGGTAAATCAAATTGTCCTTATTTTTCGTATTTTGTAAATCAAGCAAATATATGTTTGCTGTCTATAATAAGAATTAGCAAAAGGCTTCATAGGTATTTCATTCAAAATAGTGGATAAATCCACCGATTTCCATTGAAAACAGTAAACCATGAACAACTACCCAAAATAGGTACCTAATCATGGCCAATTAATATTACATAATGTATATTTCAAAACATCAACACTTACATTTAGAAACAAGAACAAAATAACTGCCAAGGACATCAATTCATTCAACAAAATGACAAAGTATATGTAACAGAATAATAGAGAAATGAAATCAAAGAATAGAGACAGAAGACTCCCAAGACCCTTCCCACCCGAATATATTTCATATGATAAATTTTTTTACAATGATAATTTCCAGCACCATGTTACAACAGGGAGCTAGGTACTCTCTAAATAACCCTAGCACAATATCTCAAAAAGCTATCTTTCCCTATTCTTCTATATTTCATACAATATTCATATTCCTAATCGGTACCGAGTAATACCACACACAACTAGCTTAAAATATCCTTCTTCTTCTGGAGATATCAGAGATACAGCCAGCTGACCTTATTGCCATATACGCCAATAGTATAACCCATAGCACAAAGTAAACACATGACCAAAACAACTTGAAACTTGTTAAAGCTGGTCCCAAATTAAGAACAAACTTGATTCTCACCAACCATAAGTTCCAAAGAACAGCTCCTCTAATTAATTCTAGTAATATAGTTTGTCCTTAAGTGGAATTGCTGCATCAATGAACCATAGATCATCTACAGTGTCACAGGAATAAATGAAACCATTAAAAACAGCAATCCAATTCCAAATTTGCTTAATGCCCGAACATTGAACAAATAAATGATTAGTGCTTTCAGGCTAACTGCAAAATACACAATCAACTTAAATTAATTCTAGTTAACACCTTATTTTTCCTAATTAACCAAAAAAAAATCTTAAAGAATTTTAGACTACCATATAGTATCATAGTCCTTATTAGATATACCACCGTACTCTAACCACCTATAGAAAGAATGTACAGTGAAGTCATGCTTATGAGACCGTCTCCAAATCAATCTGTCCTCCAAAGAGAAATTAGGAGTAAAGTGTAAAAATTTAGATTGTAAGTCATTCCATTCTTGCAAATACACACCGGTAAGTTGTCTTCTAAACTCTAATCATTCAAAATAGTCTAATTCGAATAAAAAGTAAAAACATAAGCCGTTCATTGGTAAATTAAAAATCATAATAACTACTTATAATGTGGCTTCAAATAAAAATTTCAGGATATATTGAATCTATGCCCATATTATAGGACGGCGTGGATGTGGTACAATAGTTGCTACATGTATTTCTCGGACCAGTATTTTCTCTCCTCATTAGACAACACACCATACCAGATCCTGTCCACTACAAAAGTTGTTACTGTGGACCCCGCCCGGTTTGTCGGGGCAGTCCTCCAGCTTTTGTCAGAGATGAAATCATGGGCCGTCAACAACTCAACCAAATTATTCGCCACAGGAGTTGCTACAAATTTCTCGACTGAGTATCCTGTCATCTATGGTCTTGTGCAGTGCACCCCAGACATGACCAAGTTCCAGTGCCAGGTACGATTGGTTAGGCATGGTAATATCAGTATGTAAAGGTATAATATATGATCTTGTTGCTGTTACTCATGTCTGGTACTTGTGCGTCCAAATAATGTGTCATATTGTAATTATATATTACCTACAAGTAATATTTACCATGTGATACATCTGACAACATTGGTGCCACTAAGGGCAGTTGTTGTTGCATTTATTGTGGACATATATTACATCAGTGTTGTGGTTGAGGGCATAGCCAGAAATTTTGCCTGAGGTAGGAAAAAATATCCAGGGTTAGGCAATTTCTTTTACAGAGGTAGGCAACAACCCATATTCAAATGGGATTCATACCGGTTTGTTCAACTTCAGGGGTAGAGTTGCCTAATCCTGGTTGAATGTAGGCTCTGCTCATGGTTGTTGCGCTGACACAGAACAACTGAAAAAAATTGAAACTAATATATATTAATATATTTTTTCTAGGATTGTCTTCAGCACCTAATTGATGACTTTCCTCACTATGTTAATGGAAGTATTGGGGGAAGAACAATTGGTATACATTGTAATATCAGATATGAGTCGGCTGCTTTCTATGAAGGTCCTTACATGGTACGAATTGACGGCACATTATCTACCCAAGTATTGCCACCTGTAATAAATAAAAGTAAGTGGTCGAACATGTGTTTGTAATAAAGCCTAAACCAAGGACCATCTGTTTATTTTTGTCTACATCAAACATAACACCACCAGTTACTTTAGATGAGTATGTTAATTAATCATTGCATCATTTTTATTAATATAAGTTAATTTAACGACCATTTACTTGACAAAGGTATACAAAAGTAATAATTACACATAGTATTATAAGAAATATTTTGGCCATCATGTGATAATTTGCAAGTTGAATTAATTAGAGGTCAATTTGGATAAGTAATAACTTGCACTGAAATGGACAAAAGAAATGGAAATTTGCGAAGCCATGTACTGACGGAAAACAAGACTTTGATTTGTAGCACAAAAACCATGTGAATTATCTACTTCTTCGCATCAACTTCAACTGATACTGAAATCAAAATAGTTGATTGTATTAAGAAACAGGCACCTCAATTTTTTCTTGAATTAGATCTGAAAATCAAATTTGCCTGGATATATTTGAACTGGCTCCATCTTCAAAATATATTTGTCCTGATTGTCAGAATTTAAGAAGAATTGAAGTTCATAATATTTATTTCATCCTCATAGAGATCAATGTGTAGTTCACTCCATAATTCCTTTTTATCTTGAGTAGATTTATATTTGGAAAAATCCTTTTATCCTTTTATCCTCACAAGCCTTTAAGCTGTAATTTTTAAATTAGGTGGACCTATATGTGAAATTGTCTGCAATGCCCTGATAAGTGAGGTGTCAGTATGCTTTTCCCTTTCAATTTTTTGAAGCAATTATTTAATAATATGCAGGTAGTGAGAAGAAAAGCAATGTTACAGCTCTTGCCATCACTATTCCTGTGGTAGCTGTTGTATTATTATTAGTAATATTTTGCTTTTTTTTATATAAGAAGCGATCTCATGGAAGAAAAACAGTTCTATCTGGTAAGTTATAAATTTCGTTGACAAAATCATTTATTATTACATAATTGTACCACTCCTTTATCTTGTTAGATTTTATTACATAACTGGAATTCATTGACTGTTTTTCATTGTTTTCAGAAATGATCAACTCTGAGATGAATAAAGAAAACATTGAATCATTTCTTATTGGTCTTTCCACGCTGAAAGCTGCCACATCAAACTTTGCGGAATCTAATAAATTGGGTGAAGGTGGATTTGGTGCGGTTTATAAGGTACTTCTACACTGGCAATCTTTGAACATCATTAAAAATTGTGAAATTATCCATATAGTAACATTTTTCATGTTTTACTCCATGAAGGAAGAATTTGCCTACTTTTAGTTCTTACCATTTTATCCTAAATATGTGGTTAGCAGCAATATATATTACCCAAATTCAGTCCTTTTTTTCACCCAAGAATTATTAAACAGACATCATGAAATATTAAAAATGACATTGAACATAACTTGAAAATTCTGAATTGTAAACATAAATGAAAAACATTTAACTACATTTTTAATGTACATTGTTTGCAACTTTGATTAATTTTAACTTTTTCTAATTGCCATGAAAATGGTAATTCTATGTTTTACTGGTATCATTCAGGGCTCACTTCCAAATGGGCAAGAGGTAGCAGTAAAGAGGCTTTCTCAAAGCTCTGCTCAAGGATTAGAAGAATTGAAAAATGAGCTAGTTATAGTTGCAAAGCTTAAACACAAGAACCTGGTACGAGTCGTAGGTGTTTGCTTGGAAGGGCAAGAGAAGCTTCTTGTTTATGAGTTTCTTCCAAATAGAAGCCTTGACACCATTCTTTTTGGTAACCAAAATTGAAATCTGTTTACATCAATTCTTTTCTTCATATATATCATTGATATTCATTAAAAAAAGTAGAGTAAAATAAAGTCAAACTACATAAAATAAAAAGTATTACTAGGAACTTAAGCGTTCAAGATATGAATTATGAGATTTGGTGATAAACTCGTTGTGCTGTATCAATTTACATACTGCTCAAGTTTTTTCCCTAACATTCATGTGGCATTATGTGACAGATAATGAAAAAAAGCAAGAACTGGACTGGATAAAAAGGTTGGCAATAATAAATGGTATTGCTCGAGGACTCCTGTATTTGCATGAAGAATCACAGCTGAAGATTATACATAGAGATCTCAAAGCAAGCAATATTTTGTTGGATTCTCATATGAACCCTAAAATTTCAGACTTTGGTCTTGCTAGATTGTTTCTAGTTGACCAGACTGTTCATGTCACAAGACAGGTTGTTGGTACATTGTAAGTGCACTACGATCTATATATCTCATGATTTTGCTTAACTCATTTTTTATTTCCATAATTTACCCATTAGAAAAAAATTACCAAGCTACCAACACCAAACCAAATGTTCCTCTTATTTTATGGCTAACACCAAACTTCTCACATCAGATCAGGTGCAAATTGATTGAATCTCCTTAACCTTTGTAATTTGATTCGTAACTCGCCTTCAGATTTGACTAATCAGGACTTCCAAATCAACAGTAATTTAGTTGGCTTGATTTGCACCAAGTATCTGTTAAGGAAGAAACTTAAGCACAACATTAGCAACAGTCATTGGACTTGTTTTATGTGTATAACTCTAGTCCATTAAATGTTTACAAATAGCCCAAATAATGAGTATTAAATGTCAATTTTAGGAATTTCAGCCTTTTCAGGTGTAATTTTCAAGAAAAAAAAATACCCAAAAAGCATAAATTTTGCCATTAGAACAATGAGGGATACCTTTTAATTAGTCCTATCTTGTGAACTGTACAGTGGGTATATGGCACCTGAATATGCACTCCATGGACGCTACTCAATCAAGTCAGATGTGTTTAGTTTTGGTGTTTTGCTTTTAGAGATCATTACTGGGAAACGATGTTGTGGTACATTTGATACTGAACTGAGTGAAAACCTTCTGAGCTCTGTAAGAATTTCTAATCCATTTCTCTTGAATTTTTGTAATAAATGCAATTCATTATTCATGTAAGCTCAGAAAAGATCACAAGGGCCAATTTAATTCTTGTATGCTGCAAGTGCCAAATTATGATCAATACCCTACAAAATTAGAAATATCATCAAAACCTTTACATTTAGTATCATGTTTACTCCTCCAAAAAACTAAAATTTTCTATTTAACTTGCTTCTCGTAATAAAATGATAACTTAAATAATCTTCTATTGTTGTTTCTCTACAAATTGTGGAAGAATATATAGCGGGTGATTTGGCTATTTACAATATGCCATCAGTGTACCAGGGGGGCAAAGATGTGTTGATGTAAATTTTTTATTAAGTTATAAAGGTGGAATTTCAGATGTGGGAGCAATGGACAGCGGGTACAATAACAAACATCATCGACCCATTCATTGAATGCCCAACAAATGAGATAATCCGGTACATACATATAGGGCTTCTCTGTGTGCAAGAGGACCTAATGGATAGACCCCGCATGTCAGAGGTAGTGATCATGCTTGTTAGCAACACCGTCTCTCTCCAGGTACCTTTGAAGCCGGCATTTTACCTAGGAAGAGAAGGTGGTGATTCTAGTGATGGGTCACATAAAAACTTGGTGCCAGTGTCTAAGACCAAGATGACTATTTCAGAACTTGAGCCAAGATAGACGACTGGTCGAGAAAACAGTTCTTTCCTCTCTACTTCGTACAGAAAAAGAGATGTTATTTGGAGATTTTGACGATATAAGTTTGCATATATGTTGTTGAAATATATATAGGAATAGTGATTTTTGAGTGTATTTTTACATTGAATTAAGTAAAGCTTGTTAACTTCAAACGGACGAAACGATCATTTATTAGTGAACGTAAAGCGTGCTGCTAATTAAGCTCATCATTTTTATACACTTGATATATTTGTATCTTATAAGAAGTAGAGAGGAAAACGAACATCTCTTTTTCTAAAATGTTCATTTTCAAATCATTTTTATACACTTATTTCATTGTCATTATTACATTGTCTAGAAAGGAAAACGAACATTTTAGATAGATGTAAAAAGGAAAACGAACATTTTAGATAGATGTAAAAATGTCTAGAAAGGAAAACGAACATTTTAGATAGATGTAAAAAGGAAAACGAACATTGTCATTATTACATTGTCTAGAAAGGAAAACGAACATTTTAGATAAATGTAAAAATGTTCGTTTTCAAATCATTTTTATACACTTGATCTATCTAAAATGTTTGTTTTCAAATCTAAATTAAAATAATGACAATGAAATTACTTAGTTGTCTAGAAAGAAAACAATAACTTGATGAATATTTTTGTCTATCTTGATTTTAAATTAAAATATTTAACAAAAATATAAATGTTTTCATTCTGAACTCATACGTCAATAGTTAAAATGATGAATTTTTTTCTCTTCTAAAAGTACAGAAGCTGATATATTAAACACAGGTAATAATAATATGAATGCTTGTGTTCAAAATTAAATGTAAATGCATGTGTTTTTTTTTTTTGATAAAAGGCTTTCGCTCGTTTCATTAAAGAAACTCAAAAAACATACAAACTAACAAGTTTGGCCTTTCCGACACCACCAAAAAACAACATAATAATAGAAATCCTAATCAGCCCTATCCGGCTATATGCATACTGAAAACTAATATCGCCTACTATAGTTTGGCCACAAAAAATAAAACATGACTAAAAAAGATCAGACTGGAAGGGGTCCAGATACCCTAAAGTAATCCAAAATTTGAGTTTGAATATGGATCGTCTGATTAGAATCTGAGTCAATCCGGTTTAAGTTGGAATTCATGGGGTCCCTTGAGTATTCATTCATGTGGATTTTGATCAGACAGTCGGATCCAAACGCAAACTTTGTCTCTTTCTCCATCTATTGACAAACCTGGAGATACATTAGGCCAGGAGTTGTTGGGAAATTCTCTTTGTATCCACGACTTGGAATCCATGAAACACAGAAAATTGGGTCATTTTTGAGATGCTTCAGCTAGCTCGGCACAAATGACACAAATAAATGGGAGTAGCTTGGGTCCGATGTCCATCGGACTCAAACTGAGCCGATGGGTTCCATAACCATCCGATCCGCTTTAAAATCTGTGAGTGTCGCCTTAATATCCGTGCATATTCGCTTTAATACACGTGCGCACAGATCTTAAAGCAGATCAGACGGTTTTGGAAACTATGGGACCCAAGCTTCTCCCCAAATAAATAGGGATGTATAGTTAACTAGAGAACTGCCAGTAGCATTGAAAGTTCATGTAAATAATTACCGGTACCCTCGTTTATTTGATCCCTTTGTACGTAAAACTTTATTTTATTTTTTAATGGAAATAATTATTAACAGGTAATTGCCTACTTCTTAAATAAAGAAATTGATCTAAATAGGTAAGAGACAAAACTCATCCTAATTAAATACTGTTGTTGTCTTCCTTTTTGTATTCCTTTAACTTTGCTTTATATGATATAATTGGCATTTTTTATTACTATTAAGTACAAAAAAAAAGACAGAAAATTACGAAGAATTTGAGAAGGTTTAATTATGTTTCATATTAAAATTTATTCACAATAAATTTTCTAACGTCAACACTTTAACAGTATTATTAACTCACCAAACTTCTCTTTGAAAGAAAGAAAAAAAAAAAAAACCAAGCACATACATAAAACTTGAGAAATCATAAACTACACAACAATGAAGTAACCCAATAGCAGAACATCAACCATTTTTCCAATTTGATTCACAAAGAAGAGATAAAGCCATCGACCTTTACATTCATCTTGCGAGACAAAAACTTCATGCAAATCGGTGGATTAACCTTTGCCAGAGACAGAATTGACTGAGGAAGAGCCCATAAACCATCCCCGCAAATCATACCCGAGGCCACAGCAGTTCCAAATTGATCTGCTTGCAACTTATTAATCTTCTCCCAGATAAACAAAATCAAGCTACCGACACACATGTCAATTGCAAAGTACGGGCCAATATAGAATGGTATGGCCATGGCCATAGGGATGGGGATACATCGCGAGATTTTCGTCGGGACCAAGTCTTTAAGCAGATTGATAAAGAAAGCGGTGAAGAAGAACCCGTAGCAGAGTTTGAGGCAGTTGTGAGGGAGCGACCCAAAACCATCCACACCAAGAATAGCTATGTTACGGAAAACAATTGCATTAGGTGCAGGGTATTCACTGCCGCTAACACCAATGTCGCTGAACGCCTTGTAAAAGACCCAGAAGACGCATGGTGAGATGACACATCCCATTACTGTAATGGAATCATTGGGTGATTATTAACATGTGAAATGAACCTTTCAATTGTTCTATTTGTTCATTATTTTCAGTTTCAATGTTTAATGCTTGTTGTATTATACATTTGCAAGGACTCCACAAAAGGTCAATTATTTTAGTACTGTTATTGACCCAGAACGTATAACTAAAATCAATTGAAGAGAGAACATTTTGACTAGGTTATTGGATCTATTTTTATACCTGTGCCAATAATTTGACTAACAAACATGGATCTAGGGGAGGCAAGGGTCATGTAACCAGTCTTGAAATCTTGCATTAAATCAGCGGCAGTAGAGACGATGTTCATCATGACACCACAAGCTGCCAAGCCGGCAAGCACACCACCATCTCCTTTACCAGCCCATGCACCAATCGTGAAGATGGCAAGCTTACCATAAGTGGTGACAAGAGACCAATCAGTCAGACCAGTACCATATGCATTACAAAAGCCAAGGATTGGTGCGAATAAATAAGCTACCAGGATGTGGTACCTGTTTAAAAAAAATAGAAATTAAGAGAATATGTTATTCTGTTGGCTTGTTTTGATTGTCTTGTAATTGCACTGTGCTGCCAGCAATTTTCTTATTCTGTAATTTGTTCACCAAAAATTTTGAAGGATTGGAGCGTGGTAGAGTCCTACAGGTACGTACTATGTTGGAATTGAGAGCAATTCCTATTTTGGTGCTTATTTTATTTGGGTCTCTTGAAATCTTTTATTTTATTCACCAAAATTCCACAGGGTCACGAGTGTGGAATGCATAATTATATGTTTGAAACTGGTACGGTTCTGGTTTGGTACTGATTTTATATTGAGACCTTTTTTTTTCCTTTTATACAATTTATGATTATTACTTCCTTAAATCATTATATATTCTTTTATGCAGATTGCATTCTTTTGTCATCATCGGAAAATAATTTGAGTATTAATTATAAAAGAACCATTTCAGAGGCTTGAAGATATGTGGCAGTGTCACAATGGAAATTATCGCCACACAAACATAGCCTCCTAATGCAAACTTCTTAGGGATCTGATCCTTCAAAAAGAGCTCGGTCCTCTTCTTGTCATCAAATGAGACCGTCTCAGTAGAAATAACATTTCCATCGCTATCTGTGATGGGAAGTTTGGAGTTGCTTTTCCATACTTTGTAAAGAGCGAAAAGTGTGTAGGACAGGATCTTCACAAAGTTGTACAGGCCATCTCCTAGAATCATGGCAATGGCTATAAACACCTACATGATGAAAAACTTATTAGTACAGAGACATTTCATGTTAAATTTTAACAGAAGTTGCTTCACAAACTATGCTAATAGCAAAAGTTGTTTATTAATTGACTCAATACTTGATAGCCAAAATGTTGCTCAAGAGGATTCAGCTGACAGAACAAAAAAGACTTCAGTTTCTCACAAGTTTTTGTGGGTACAGTGTAAATTTCCATTTTTTATATCTTCTATTAATATTTGTCATTATTTGTATCTCATAAAGCTTATGTTCAAATACGTACCCTATAACCTTGCAAACCATCAAGACTGGAGGCAGGGAGAGAAGCCGAATACCATTCGCCCTTTTTGTTATTAATCAAAGGCCACATTAACCCCCAAGAAAGAATGCCACCAAATAGCACGGAAATGTTCACAAGGTACGGGCAAATCATCCCAACTCCAACATAGGTCGGAGAGAAGTCGAAGTAAAACCTACAAAAGATACAAGGAATGAGTGTAATAACATGTTAAAAAGAATGTCATTTTTTTTCTTTTGCAAAGCTAGAATATGTATTTTACTTGTTATCATAAGCCTTTAGGCCTAATGTAGGGAAATATGCAAATCCACAACCGTCTCCGCCAGTGTAGAACCATTGAAAGAACCCCCACAAGAAGGTGCCTACAAAGAACTTGCCTAGAAGCTTTACCTGCTTCCTAAAATAATACAGTTTAATATGAAATTAGATAACATTCAAGCTACAACATCTACAATGCAGTGTGTGTTTTATGATTCTGAGAATGGTTCTCTCTTACATTGCTAACTTAGCACCCTCAGGAGTGTGAAAACTATTGATAAGATAACCAGTAGCTGTTCCACTTGGATAGATCAACTTATAATCAATTATCATGATCTGAAAACAAAACAAAGTTTGTTTGTGTAATTAGTAATTGATTTCCTTTGAACCACATAATTTGAATTAACATATAGTGAGTTGAATTACGGATAGAGAAGTTTTACCTTTCTCAAGGGCACCAGTGCAAAAAGACCAATGAAACTGACTAAAAACATGAATCCGATCATCCAGCTTAGTTTTGGTTCCTTGATATCCGTTGGATCATTAGCTTCAGTTGCTTGTTTTGCTATCTTACTGCTCATACTCAACATATAGCTTCCAAAGCCACCTGCTCAACAGATTATTTTTTTCAATAAACATTTCTGAGAGGCATTATACAACTGTTACACCATAAGTGCCACACAAAAACCACACAATTATATCTGGAGTATTACACCATAAGTGCCACACAAAAACCAGCTTTATTGTGCTCTCCCTAACATAAATTTTCATGTAAAAAGCAAAAGCTCTCTTATTTGAACAGTTAATTAACTTTTTACACTTGGGCCACGATGATCGGAAATTTGAAGAACTGCTTGTCGCTTAACTTTGTTCTTCTTTTTCAAAGGCCCGGCCCAACCTGGAAGCCCAACTATCTCCCATCTTCGCTCCATGTTTCATCATCTTCAATCTTCTCTGGACCATTCCATTGGCAGAGCAGGTTGTGTCCGATGCTTATCGGTCAAACTGAGTTCGATGGGCTTTATAACCGTCCAATCTGTTTTAAAATCTGTGCGCATCCTTTAATATCCGTGTAAAGATTGATTTAATATTCGTGCGCACGGATCTTGAAGCAAATCAGACAGTTATAGAGCCCGTCAGACCCAAATTTGAGTCCGATGGGCATCGGACCCAAACTGCTCTCTTCCATTGGAGCGTGGAATCCATTAACTCTCCGCCAACGGAAGCGCCAAAACTGTCACTAGCAAGTATAGCAGCTCCGTTTCGTAGCAAACCGAAGATAAAACAAAAATTATACAAATGAAAGAGAGAATAGGTAGGGTAGGTGAGCTTACCGCTGAACCCTAAGCCATACGCCGCAACCACGGCAGTCTGAATCACCGTGTTCTCCTGCCTCGTGAAGGGCTGTTTCAGCATCCCCCACTTCTCTATAGCCACGGTCCACATCCGTACGAAGAAAAACCCAAGCAAACCAGCCGAGACGTTTAGTGAAGGTATGATACCGGTGGTGAGACTAAGCTTCATCACGATAACATTAAACAGCACAGCGAGGAAGAAGGCCACAAAGAAGGCGCGAAAGGTTAGCTGCTCTCTCCAGCCGGGTATGGGTTTTGATTCGAACACTTGCTCCACTGTGAGGGTTTCTGCTTGGTCATCACTTTCGCCATTAGAATAACTATTGGGTCTATTGCGCTGCCTCAGTCCAGTCACCTCCGTCATCTCCTCACCTTCGTATGCATCAGATTGGGGGTTCGGTTTTGTATCCTCGCTGATCCCCATTAGAAAAAGAGATACAGGCCGGGGGAGAGAATCTGCAAGATGATATTTCGAATCTTGTGGTGCCAATTCCAACGATTTGTCAACAATGAAGTGTAATTCCAACGATTTGTCAAAATACGGAAGTGTAATTCCAACGATTTGTCAACAATGATAAGGATGTAAATACGACAGTATTAGATGTAGACAACTTTTATGTAATTTGTAATCATTAGTTTTCACATAAGAATTAAAGATTACAAAGCAACTGAAAAGTAAACATGGAAAATATTTTTTCTCATCGGGACATGACTCGCCTATTAACTATAGTCACACGATTTATGAATTATTCGGCGACATTTTTTGTTTTTTGTTTTTTTGTGATGGCGAACCGGACGACAGATTATTCGTGCATAATTTATGAATTTTACGAATTATTCGTGAACTTTTTTTTTTTTTGAGATATCTGGTCTGGTTAATTTCGAATTATTTTCGAATTATACCTGAATTATTCTCAAATCATGAATTGTTTATCCCATTGAATTGAACCCGAATAATTCAATGCTACCAATCAGAAATTTCCAAAATTCATAAAATTGTAAACCCCACCAAACTCTTATAATTATTTTTTTTATAAACAAACTTTAATAATTATTATAAGCATAGAAGTGTTGAGAATAAAGCTAGCATGAGCTAACCCATCGCACTCAATATGAGTCCGATGCCCATCGGACCCAAACTGCTCTCTATCACCTAAGGTAGCAGAATATTTCTGTTTAGATCCGTACCAGAGGAGAAAAAGAGTAATATGCATATTATGGATCGATATCTTTATTTTCTAACACTTTGTTTGGATGGAGAGTAGATGAAGGGAGGGGAGGTGAAGAATAGAAGAGGAGGCTATGGTAATATGCATATTATGGATCGATCAGAAGAGACAGTAACTGAAAATCACTACTTTCGCATGGTCCAGAATTTTTAGATCAAGTGATTAACCACCTATTCTAAAAAATAGTACTTGGAGACTAAATTTATGTATTTATTTTTCATCATTCTTTTTACCGCTTGAGATTGTATTAAATGAATTACATGCAAAATTTTAAATTTTCAAATTTATATTAGTATAAAGTCAAGCGGTTAAAAAATGAAGCTTTTTAAGTTATTTTAATACATTCGTTTTTCATCATTTTTTTTACCTCTTGACTTGGTACTAAATGAATTCAAAAATTTCAAAAATTTGCAAATACACGCATCACTCATAAAATAGACCGATTTAAAAGGTTTTGATTAGTCCTTTTGAAGCCAAATGATAGATTCTAGAATTATGATCGTTAAGCTCTCTTGGTGAGCACAATACACATTAGCTTTGCTCAAGTGTTGATAGGATTCAAATGTCTCTATTTTTTGTCTCTCCATCACGTCTTCATTTTTTTAAATGTTAATAACTTAAATTTTAAAACTCAAATATCAAAATAAAACCGTTAGTTTTGATTTATATTATTATTTTCTACGCATATATAAAAGATTACAACATTTTGACTTTATTTTGATCAGCATCAAGAGCTTGCAAAAATATATTGATATAGATAAATTATGGACGTTGATTTTTCAACTTATTTATTCATATAAAAACAAAACCGAAAAGTGATAAAAAAAAATATGTACGCATAGAGAAAAAAAAATAGATCACATCTAATAGTTTTATTTTGATATTTAAAATTTTAAAATTAAAAGTTATTAATATTTTAAAAATGAAGATATTTGAACCTTAACTTCTAAAATTAACACAAATTTTAATGCAATTTTTTTTAACATTATAAATATACTAGACTATTTTTTTCACTATGTACTTACCAAGTGAGTTCATATGTGATTACGGATGTTTAGCACAAGAAAAGAGTAAAGTACTAGTACATATAATATAAAAAATAATTAAAAAACACAGCTAATCTAATTAGGCGATTAAGCAGCTATTGACAGCGGTTAATCTGACAATCTTGACAACACTTTCTTTTCTTAAAGAGGCGTACCTTAAACTATTACAAAAATAGAAATGTGCTTCACATACTTACTTGTTTACTTATTTTGACTTAGTTGAATCTCACCAGTCACCAGTCACCAGTCATTTGAATTTTATAATGTCAAATGCACTGTCATTGCTCCCATATATCAACTCACCTTTGTTAATAATTGCAAACACATCTTACCCATCTCACCTTCACAAATATCGAAGCCTAGTTCTTTGTAAATCACCCATTTACTCGATGCATCAACTAATAACCCTTTTGTAAATTGGAAATGAAGAAATGGGAATGAACAAGAGGGAGATATGGAGGTTTATCTACTTATTATTTCTGGGTCAAATCGTCTCCTTCTCCCTTGCTATTACCAGCTTTACCTCCTCTCTCATTGCAGATCTTGGTTTCCATACTCTCTAATCCTCTTATTCCAATCTAATTCTCTATTATTTACCTAATTTATTATCCTTATACTTACTTTTTTGGCATAAGCAGGGACTGATGCACCTCTCACACAATCTTTCTTCACATATCTATCGTTGTCCATAGTCTATGCTCCCATTCTCTTGTGCCGTCGCCACAAGTTGCTAGTATAGTTTTTTATTTTATTTTTCAATCTTTCAATTTTATAGTTTTTGTTAGAAAAGAATTAGATTTGATTTAATTGGGAAAGCTAAATTGCAGGTACCTTGGTATTGGTACATTGGGTTGGCTTTTGTTGATGTACAGGGAAATTTTCTTGGTATGAGTATCTGTCATTCTTTAATGCTATTAATTAAATTGCTTTTGTCTTTTTTTTTTTGTGAAAAAACTAGCAGAAGCTGCCAGCTGCATTTTATTAATCAAACAGAGGAAAGTTTTTCCATTGTATCCCTGCCTAATGCCAGAAAATTGCAATGTTCTCAGCAAAACTTCAACCACTGTCTAATTTCCTGTAAACATCTATTTGCCAGCAGTTTCGGATCTAATCTCTCATTTCTAAAAATTACACCATTTTGATGCTTCCAAATGTGCCAAGAAGTACATAAGAAGCACCCCACCCAGTCCCTTCGCTTCATCACCCGCTGTGACCTTACCATTTTCCAGGATTCAAGCCAAATATTCTGAACTGAGTTTGCAATCTTCATTATCGGTCTAGTCAGGCCACACGCAACATGAAACCACACAGCGACTGCATAGGGGCATAGGTACACAAGATGTAGCGCTGATTCTACCAGACAGTTCTGACAGGCCACACAATGTGCCTCAATATGAAAACCTCTAAACCTCTCTGCCTCATAACATCTCTTGTCAAAATCTTACCCTGCAGCAGGAGATAACCAAATATTCTGGCAGTAGGTGGAGCCCTGCATGACCATACAAACCGAAAACCCCATTTTATCCCCCCCCCCCAGTGATTGTTCTGTATAGTGACTTTGACGAATATGCCCCTGAATTCTCCCATTTCCAGCATATTTTAAATTGTTTTTGTCATATGACAAAACAAATTTGATCTGTTTGCACTTTACAGTTATGAAGGCATATCAATACTCATCAATTACAAGTGTGACACTATTAGATTGCTGGACAATTCCATGGGTGATGATTCTGACATGGATTGTTCTGAAAACCAGATATTCTCTGTGGCAGTTTATTGGTGCAGGCATTTGTGTGGTAGGTCTTGTTCTTGTGCTCTTATCTGATGTCGGTGTGTCTGGTGGTGGAGGTAATTAATCACATTTATACAAAATAGATTCTCTATTATTATAATTATTTTCACCAAAGGATATTTAAATTGGTATTTTATTGGATTTGAGGTAGGTGGAAGTAGACCTCTTTTGGGTGATGCTCTTGTCATTGCTGGTACATTATGTTATGCTTTAAGTAATGTGACCGAGGTAATTCATTTTTGCTGTTACTTCTAAAAGCTTTTTCATTGCTAATTATGTAATTAATTTTTCTGAAATGAAATTTGGCAGGAGTTTTGTGTAAAGAAGAAAGATAGAGTAGAAGTGGTCGCAATGCTTGGGGTCTTTGGGGTCATAATCAGTGTGCTTCAAATGTATCCTTTATGCTGTTACATAAAAATGTGGAGGTTTTGTATTGATCTTGTTTTACCTTGCATCAAATTGTCAGATCGATTTTTGAGAAAAAGAGTCTCGAAGAAGTCAAATGGACCCCCACTATGGTAGGCTATAATACGCGAAGATATTGAATTAGCATGACTAAATAATAATATATAGAGCTTATATATACTTATAAAGAACTGATGCATGTTTATGTTGCTGTTGCAGATATCGCTGTTTGCAGGATTTGCTGCTTCAACATTTTTATTCTATACTATTGTTCCTTTTGTTCTCCAGGTTAATTCAATTTTATTTACTCAAAATAAAACAGATAAAGAGAAAAATGACTGAAGAAATAACTAAAGATAATATCATTTATAGTTAGATCTAATTTTAATAATGCAGATGAGTGGGGCAACAATTTTTAATCTGTCTCTACTAACATCTGACATGTGGGCTGTGCTCATTCGCGTCTTCTTTTATCATCAACAAGTCAGTTCCTTGCACTTCATCTATTATTAAGTATTAACTTTAAAATTCATCATCTAGGCAGCTTCTAATGTTTGAAATATGAAAATATTGGAAATAGGTGGATTGGTTGTACTGTCTAGCTTTTGGGGTGGTTGCAATTGGATTGATCATCTATTCACTCAAGTAAGCCAAACTAAACTTGAATATGAACTTCAATTTAACTTTAACAGAACATTTACATATGGAGTGAGTCTACAACACATTGCAAAGCGCCAAAGCGTGTAACGATTTGTGCTATGGATCAATATCTTCGTTTACAAAATTCAAATAATCGATCGGAACCATTCAAGATGATCTCCTTATGAAAATACTTGGAGACCAAATTTTACATTTTTCAGAAATTATTTAGTATTTTTTAGATAGGGAGAAAATTACATGATCCAAGGATTTTTTTTAACCATCCAAAAATAATGATTTTCGACCTATTTTAAAATATAGTCAAAATTCTAAAATATGTAAAATTGATCCAAGTACATTTTCATATGGAGCTCATGTTCAACGGTTCGGATCGACTGTTTGGCCTTTAGAAAAGAGGATATGAATTCATAGCACGGACAGATCCGCGGTTTGCAAAATATCATAGCTAGCCTCACTCTATATATATGTTTGATGATTATTAAAAACTGCTTAACATGTTAATTGCTTTTCTCCTATATATAGCGAGCATAATTTACATTTCACTACGTTGGTTGAGAATGATCAAGCAACTGTGATTTATGAAAGGCTAACTCAAGATAATCCAGAAGAAGGTAAAGAGGCTGTCCTGGGTGCTTGAAGTGGATTCGAAAGAATTTATTTTAATATCATCAACTTGCAGATATTGATTAATATAGCCCGCTAAAAGTTGAATAAAACTTCATGAGCATTGGCCTCGCTCTTATTTAATTCCTCCATTCTCTTTCCATCAATTAGTATTGTAACAGAGCTAATAAATTAAGCAATATCATTATCATGTTATTTAGATATTGATGTTTTATTTATTTATTTATCTTTTCCTTCCATCCTATATTTATATGGTTTGGTTCTATATTTCTCAATTTTACAACAATAATGTAATATATAGTACTCTTTATTTATCTGCTGGATAAGTAATTAAATTTGATTAAGAAAATAGAAGTTTTAACTCAACTGGAATTGAATAGAATAAATGAAAAGCGAAGGTGATGCCAGCAAAGGGAAGGTTACAGATGTCCAAAGTTATCTTCAATCATGTTCTAAAGGCTTCGGTACTTGAAACAATAAGTGTTCATTAGATAGAATACGAGACTAATACCAGTATTAATTTCCCTCAATTGACGTAGCGACATTGAGATTTTATCGATGATAAATTTAGGGAAGAAACCTAACAGTAAGACAGAGTGTTTTTATAGAATCATTAGCGTGTCTCTGCCAGTATGCACTGTTCAAACCAGTATAAAATGACAGAATTTATCATGCTTACTGACAAAAGTCCACATAATCTGCATTAATGCACCGTTTGAGTTTAGCTCCAGACCATCCGATCAGAATTCGGATCAATCCAGTCCATGCTTGTAATGCATGGTGCCCTTTATTATTCGTGCAGATTTAAATCGGACAGTCTCAATCTAAAATCAAAATGTGAACTCAGATGATCTGAATTCTGTCCGTATAGTCTCTGGTATTGCACTGCACCCACATGTAGCAAGTAGAAGCCTGTTTGACTCTCTGTGTCGGCGTTTTTTTTTTGTTTCGATGAGAGAGAGAGAGAGACAAAGAGAGAGCCACAAAATTTATTTTATCTTTTTGTTGGACAAGCCAATAAGTTATGTTCCTAATTATTTTTTTCTTTAGGGCGTGTTCGGTTGCAGCCCGGGAAAGGAAATGGACACAGGAACGGATGAATAGTAAACAGCGGGTTACTGTTCACGTGGGAAAAAAAATTCAGTTCAACTGAATTTTTTTTTCCCGCGTGAACAGTAACACGCGGGATGGCAGCTGAATAGGCTCTTAAACTCTGGACTTTGAATTGTTGTAAATTATGGACTCATATAATAGGACAAGAACCCAAAATCCAGTGCCTGAAAACTAATTTTGAATTTCCAGGTTACGAGTAGTTACCCTACACTAGGTCTGTCCATAACTCATTCATTTCAAATCTAAATCAAGTCAAATCAGTTCTAAATGAACCCAAATTTGATTTTCTATCTTTCCAAGTCAAATTCAAATAAGTCCAAGCTTCAGCCATAACCTGAAATGACCAAAATACCCCTTTTCATGAATAAAACTTCATAAATTCATGACAATATATATATATATATATATGTATATGTATATTTTCAAAAATCATGATTGTGCATTCTATATTATAACCAAACAGGCATATGAATTTCTCATGATGTTTAAAATAATTGAAATATTTCATTCTCTGCATAAGCATTATAATTTTCTCAAAACAAATACACACATATCATGCATGTATGTCTAAAGCAATCGAGAACCCCCAAATACATGTTTAAAATGACAACACATGAGCCCTTTTAGCCCCATTACTCAGTTCAAACCAAATAGGCACAAATCCTGGAATGAACGAGGTGTTCAGTTAGACCTGACAAGTCTTTCTGATGTAATTAACGGCGGGGGCTTGCACCCGTCGGGAGTTAAACGTCCCTACAATCAAATAATAAAACCCTGGCTGGCTGATCATGAATGTAGGTCTGGCTAAGGGTGAACTGGAAGGTATGCAAAAAGATGTCCAGCAATGCTCCGAGTTCGGTGCCCACTCATGTCTGACTAAGAGACTGGAGCACTGAACCCATGCGGGAGCATTCCCCCACAAATATAACAGCAACGTTAGCTAACCTAGCCTTGCGACTTTTTGCGCCCTACAAACTCTAGACGACTTTCATCTCTCGCTCTCGGCGACTACGATCACTCTTCCTTGTCGTAAAAAAATTCGTAAAAAATTCGAAATTAAGTTCGTAAAAAATTCGATTCAAAATTAATTCAAGCCAAACTTAGTTCGAAATTAATTCGAAATTAATGCATTATTGGATCAAAATATTTTGTATATATTTTATTTGGGAGTTCCACAATTCTTTTATAAATTATTTTGAAAACTTTTGTCCGGATCGGGGGTGTGACAAAACTTTTGTCCATCATCTTACAAACTTTTCCAAAATTTAGATTAACTAAAAATTACCCCTTAGCAAAATTTTAAAAATAATTGAGAAATTTCCTAGGATACGGACTCATGATAAAATTGCCTATTCAATTCCTATTTTTTATACTTGTCTAATTCGAGATATTTTAAAACTACCCGTCTTAAATTAATATGGCGAAAACCTACTTAAAATTACTCAATATTTTTTTTTCCCCGTTTAAATATTGATCCCTCCTTCAATCAAACTCTAGAGTTTATGACAAATAAGTATGTTAGTAAAATCCGTGTAGGAAGGGGTTATTGTACACGGATTATTGTTCAAATAAGTGTGTGTGTGTGTGTATATACATATATATATATATTTTTTCTTTCTTTAATTTTATGTTACTTATTATTGCTTATTTAGGTAATGTGTAATTATTATTGCTTATTTCTCTTTTATTTTTCTTTTCGGTTTTGTAGGATTTTGGTTGGTTACTGTCCTCTTCGCCTTCGTTGGTTACTATCCTCTTCGCCACCCTCCCTTCGTAAATTCATATAAGATGCAATAATTTTTTTTCTTACGAAATTGATTTTTAGCGGTTCGTATAAAAGCCATAAAGATTCAATTAATTTTATGTATAAATTTTAATTGAGAATTTTTATTCTCTATTATGTATGTATGTATGTATGCACAAATATGTTGATCCTTGTATTTTTCATTGGAGATGCAATATTGTTGGAGACCTTTAACCAAGAGACATCATGTCATGGATCACATGCAAACTCCCTTTTTGATATGTTGGATCTAATACAACTTAGTATGTATGAAATTTCGTGCTAGAGTAGATCATAGCCATGAGTTTTGAGGATTTAGTAAATCCGTGTAGAAAGGGATTTTTCATTGGAGATGCGATATTGTTTGAGACCTTTAACCAAGAGACATCATGTCATGGATCACATGCAAACTCCCTTTTTGATATGTTGGATCTAATACAACTTAGTATGTATGAAATTTCGTGCTAGAGTAGATCATAGCCTTTTTGATATTGGGCCAAATCTTGATCACATGGTTACTAAGTGGTGAGGACATAATTTTTATACAAACATTGTATTGGATCTTGAGGAGTGCATGTTATGTGTTAGATCACATGAGATTGCATGTACAAAAGGCTATGTATATATATATGTTGCAAATGGCTATGTATTTATTTTTGCAAAAGGCTATGTATATACAAAATGCTATACATTTAGTTTTGCAAAAGACTATGTATATTCAATCTGAAATATATAATTATTGGCTAGCAAAAGTGGAGGCTAGCTAAAAAAAAAAAATTGGGTTCAGCAACCTTCCTACACGGATTTTAAATAAAAATCCGTGTAGGATTGTTTCTACACGGATTTTTATTTAAAAATCCGTGTAGAAAGGTTGCTGAACCCGGTTTATTTATTTAATATTCTGTTTAGGAGAGCTACACGGATTTTAACTAAATATCCGTGTAGGAATACTCTTCCTACACGGATATTTAGTTAAAATCCGTGTAGCTCTCTTGGTTTTCCAGACGGCTCTTTATTAATAATCCGTGTAGGATTAGTGTTGTTATATCTTGCAAATTTTAAATCTGACTAATTACGATCTGAATCTAATTAAAAAGAAAACAAAATTTAAATCACTAATTAACAACTAAAGTTTTTGCAACTAATTAAAATTTTAGATTATCAGTTAAAGAAATTACACGCTAAATTTTATTAAATTATTGTAGGCCCGAAAGTTCTCGTTAAATTAGACCAATTTGATTTACACAACGAATTTTTAAATTTCCAGTTCTACTTTGGACTCTGAATTAATTTGACCATTGATCTTATCCACACGGATCTTAAAGCAGCCCCACAATTAAAACCCTCCCCTCCTTTTTCTTTTACTCCCTCTCTCTCCCTTTTCTCTCTGACCCGCTTACCCCACCCCCTTTTTCTCTTCCGCTCTCTCTCTCTCTTTTCTCCCACGCCTCCTCTCTTTTTCCTCTTTCCCTTCTCTGCTTTGCTCTCCCGTCCACGCTAAAGGAACCCAACCCTAAACCCCTCTCTTCTCTCGCTGCCCTCGGACCCCACTCACATCTCTCTCTCTCTCGCTATTTTTTCTTCCTGGAGAGGCATTTCCCGCCCTCGCGTTACGAAACTGGCCGCTCCACCTGCTCCCATCGCATCGTCCTCGTGCGATTGTCAGAGCGTCGTTGACGAATTGGTCCGATTGCGTGTGCGTTGCTTTCTAAACGGTTATATATACTTCTCTCTCTCGTTTTTTGGGTCTCTTTGCTCTTGTTTTGCTCTTCTCTCGCTCATGTGTTGAGAACAACTCTCTCTCTCTCTCTCTCTCTTTCCCGTTTACCCTCTGATTACTCGGAACCCTAAGGGTTCGGCTGTGTTTGTGCTTGTGATTTTGCTCCCTGGCGCCTCTTGGTGCTGATCCTGGTGTAGTGTTATTGTTGGTGTGCCGTTCTGGTGCGGTGCTCGTGATTCCCTTCTATCTGGTAATTGATTCGGAACCCTTGTTTTCCTATTTAGTGCTTGTGATGCTTGTGGGGTGTTTGCTTGATACCGGCCTTGTTCTATTGTCCTTCTGTTTCCCCTTTCTGTGCTGGTCTGTGCTGATTTGTGCTTGTTTGTGCTTGGTTCTGGTGTTGCGATGTTGTGCTGGTTTGTGCTTGTTTATGCTTGGGTCTGGTATGTGCCGATCTGGTACCTGTGCTGGTTTGCTTGTGTTGTACCAGGACTTACTGATGCTTGTTAGTGGTGTGCTTGTGGTGATTTTTGTGATGCCAGTACCAGTGGTATTGGCCCAGTGACACCACTGGTACTGGTGGTGGTTCGGTAATGTGAAAAAAAAAACCAGACTTTGAACTGACAGGGACCATATTGTAATTAATTTTAATCTGGGGTTATGTATGGAAAATACCGGTCCTATGTGAATTGTTAAAAATTTAGGGACCTAAATGCAAACTATGGATTTTTAAAAATATTTGGTTTGGGGCCGGCCCTATATAAATATGTATATGTATCTATATTAATTGTTTGGGCCTTTGTATTTTTGAGCATAGGCCCAATCCGAAAATTATAAATTATTTTCTAAATGGATTCTTGAACTTGGGCCATGGTTGTTTAAAATAAACCTAATTTAGGCTTAGGCCGAAAATGATAAAAGAATGGAATTTTGTTTAAACATAATTAGTATAAGAAAAATTTTGTTTCTTACACATATAGGATAGAGCATTATTAAAATTCGTCGCGAGATTGATCGGATTACGGAATAGGAAAGGTAAAAGTAGAACGCACATTTAGGAGTAATGAATAAATTAATTAATCAAGTAAAATGGGATAATAATTACTTAGAGTTTTGAAGCCTCCTTTCGGTTGGCTCAACTCGAAAATGTGAATTTAAAATGTGATAATGAAAATGGATTCGATTTTTGTTTTAACTACAACTACACAACAATTTCTAACACTTCTTTTAAATTAAATCAAAAAGGGTACAACTTAAAAATCGAAAAAAAAAATACGTAAACTTAAAGATCGGGAGATGATTAGACTAGCCCTTGGTACGTTGCCTCATAACATAATTTGAGCAGATACAAAGACCAAAATGGGCACCATATGATCCCGAAACACATTTAATTAAAAATATTTTTTTTTTTATTTAGATTTTAATTTTTAATGAAATCAAATAAATATTGTTTAGAACAAAAGTTTAGATTTAAGTAAATAATGTTAAGTTGAATAACTTGAATAAATTTCGTTGCAAATTAATAAGGACAATTAATTAGCAACAAGATATATTCTTTTCACGTATTCTTGAAATTCGAGACGATCAACTTACGATAGGAAGTAAATAGTAATAAAATAACGACCTCGTGCAATTTAATCACTAAATTGAGATAAGCGAATCTGATGCGAATGGGAAATTTAAATTAGATAGACGTAAGAAAATTCTCGCGTAGAATATCGTAACTCGCGGTTAATTTGTTACGAATACCTTGACGTTCTGAATCACTATCAACAGCCCGCTTCATGACAAGTTGTTGAAAACGACGTTAATTCTTAATTTAACTTAAGTAAAAATTAAATGAAAGTGAATGATCAGTATCTGACTAAATAAATATAATTTAAAATAGATTAATGCTAAGCTCGACGGCATGAACGAAAATGATAAAAATCTGACTATATCAGTTCAGCCCGACTGACCGAATTAGAAGTTTTACAAATTTAAATAATCCAGGAGTTAACAATAACACCTTAATTGGGGACGAGGGATTTAGTATAATCTGACGTAGATTCTTACTTAGTAAATTACGTAATTTCAGATCTACAGATCCCGTACGAGCCCGATCCGTGGGCTGAGCCGACTGACGCGCCGGTTGGAGCATACGCGGATCCTACCACCTTCGCTGAGGGTTAGTCGTTGCGTCTTCAGCCTACAGGTGTGGGATATCTGAATTATTTTCTTTCGTGGGCGTACTCTTACCAAGTCGTTCCACCTGACCTGTCATCCGCACTTTATTTTAAATAGATGCATTAAACTGTAGAGCATGTTTATCTCTTCTGCACAATAGGGAGAATTGCATAACCCCGATAAACAAAAGAATTTACTGTTTTCTTAGGAGTAAGGTAATTAAATAATATTATATATATTATTATTAGAATATTAGGTTATTAGATTGCCTTCTTCTCGTAGAAGGCAATATATTATTGCATATTTATACGCATGCATTGGTGAGAGCTGAGTAGAGACTGAATGACTGTGCTCCGGCTCGTGGAATGGGACACGAGTCGGCCTCGCAGCCATTGAGCCGGGGTGTCACTTGACTTTCCGGATGGTCTTCTAGGACTTATATTATATGTATAAACTTGATTATGTATTCATTCGATCATTTTACCATTACGTGCGGGCCGATCTCGAGCCCCGAGGCACGAACGATTCTGGAGTGATCTCCACCTACATTAGGAGCTACATTGCCTAGAACGAAGGCCGATCTCGAGCCTTGATACGTGGGACCGATCTCGAGTCCCTTTTCCTATTGATCTGGCCAGACGGTAGAGTTCTCACCTGCTCATGAGGGATGAGATTGACAACTTTTACGACTTGCATTGTATGATTTCTCCTATTTTATATGTTTGGTTATGGATCGTTTTAGAGTGAGGAACAAACACCGAATTAAGGTATGTTTATCGGCTAGCGTGTTATTAACTTGTGAGTAGTGCTCGGTGTCACTAGGCACCGTGTATCACTAGACTCTATGATCGCAGTCCTTAGACATATCTTGAGGATCTTTGATCCGATTAGCACAGCACGGGGTGAATATTATTCGTACTATTATTATATAAATTCCACACTCAGTATTCCGATACTGATTTTTCCGATTTGATTATGATATTATATTCCGCTTGGATTTTATTTGGGGGAACTTTTGCATGTTGGCATACTAGAGTAATCGCATCATGATCATAATTAAAAGTATTTTTGATTTCTATTAGATATTGAGATAGGGACACACAATTGCATATTTAAATTGTAAAATCGTAACAACATTTAAACGTTAAGTTAAAGTGCTTTGATCATAGAGGACCCCTGGAGATATAGTTCTGGGTCACATACTGAGTGATTTATCACTCACCCACAAGTTGTTTCGTGGGTTTTAGGTACAGATTCTGGCAATCCATAGCAGGAGCCGTCAGTAGCTGTCCCCGAAGGCCACTCCGTTGATGATTAGGGTTAGCACCTAGTTGATCTGCGATCCTGTGTTTGTCGCTTTGTATACGAGATCGACAGATCGTTTACTATCTTTTGGCTAGATTTTTGTTGTAGTATGTGACATGGATTGTTGTATTATATATATATATGTTGTTTACTGATATGTGACTGATGTGACTTGTTTGGTATATTTTATATTTTGCTTCCGCTGCTTATTTATTTTTGTTCTTAGCCTTGCGTGTTTAATTGTTAATAAACACGAGGCGAGGTTGATCACACATTAATCCAGAAATTCTGGTTTGGGGTGTGACATCCTTAGGGTGGTATCAGAGCCAGGTTACCCCTTAATCATCAGATACTGGCCTTGGTATCACTCGAAGGAATGAACGCGAAGCATAGTCACATATCGAGAAATTAACATATATATAGAGATACACAAATGCATGAATCAAAGCACTTTGGCAACATACATTTAGTAGAAATTTCGCATGTGTGTATATTTTTCATATCATGTCTCTCACCACACGTATACTCCGGGTTTTATATTTTATTCTATCATTACACTTACAGTTACATCATGGGCGACCGCCGTCGTATACCTCAGCATCGTCGTAGAGCTGCGTCTCAGCCGGCCGAGCCTCATCCCGAGCTTTCTGTGGCTAGTGCCTCGTCTCGCCCGCTCGCTGTCCGTTCCCAGCCATCGGTAGTACGAGGTCATGGCGCCGCTTCTGAGCATTCCGTCTCCCTATCGCGAGGATTGGCGGGACGCGGGGTTAGCCGAGCTGGCTCCTCGCAGCCTGCTGGACACGCTCCACCTCCACCTCCACCTCCCTCTCCGCCCCATGGGCATGCACCCCCTTCGCCTCCTGCTTCATCTGCTCGGCATGGAGCGCACACACCACCACCACCACCTTTCAATGGCGTAGACGCCGCTCAGCTCATGCAGCAGTTCTTCCAGGGTTTGGCCCAGCTTACGGGTCAGGTAGCCGGCGCGGGCCGCGCTGGTGGCGATCCATTCCCTACAGCTCACCGAGACTTTGTTCGCCTACACACACCTCGTTTTGACGGGTGTGGCTCTTACACTGCAGCCGAGGAGTGGCTCGATGCCGTACAGGAGACACTTCGCCTCGCTCGTTCTCCTGTCGAGTTCCATACCGAGCTCGCCACCACCCTCTTAGATGGAGATGCCCGCCACTGGTGGACTTCACAGCGACCGCAGTACGACGGCGGTCCCGATATACCTTGGACCTGGTTTGCTGACTCTTTTCGCGCTCGCTTCATGGGCCAGGCCCGGCTACGGGTTCTACGACAGAGTTTCGAGTCCCTTACTCAGGGCAGTTCGACCGTACGTCATTACGGTTCTACCTTTATCAGCCTGTCCCGCTACGCACCCGACTTGGTGGCAGACCCGCAGAACCGCCGCTTACGTTTCATCGAGGGACTACAGCCCACACTTGCTTTGCATATGGCTGCTTATCCGAGTACTTCCATTGAGCACTTGATGGACAGTGCGGAGTTGCTGGAGAGGCTACACCATCAGCACCGGAGTGTTCGACCGAGGACGGATTTCGTCCCCTCTCAGGGACGGGGGAGAGGTGTTCCATCACAGCAGATCGTGAGACAGCCTCAGTCTCAGCCATACCGTGCCCCATCAGGGTCAGCAGCACCTCGCCCCCGCTCGGGCGCTTGTTACATCTGCCAGTCGACCGACCATTGGGCAGACGCATGCCCTCAGCGGACCAGTGGTGGTCAGACATCTGGACGAGCTCCTACTGGTGGACACGGAGGCCGTGGACAGTCTGACTTCGGTCGCGGCCGCGGTACGACACTTCTTCGTAGCAGTGGCGGCAGCAACACGCAGCGCGGAGGTCGACTTGGATCTGGAGGTGCTCGCGACTCTGCACGTGTATACGCCACGATTGGCGAGGAGATTCCTGCGAGTGAGACCTTAGGAGGGGAGGGGGCACTCCCCGATCCTCCCCTTGACGGCGTTCCGACACGCGACGATGCGGACCTCATCACAGGTACCTTATTTATATCGGGATATTCAGCTTATGTGCTTATCGACACTGGCGCCAGTCATTCGTTTGTATCCTTAGCCTTCGTACGTACCCACCAGTGGCCCACCGAGGTTAGGACTCGGGCCATGGAGGTACAGACGCCCCTCGGCACGCAGGTACTTGTCGATAGGTTTTGTCCGAACCGCAAGGTTCGAATTGCCGATAGAGACCTAGTAGCAGATCTTACGGTATTAGATATGCATAGCTTTGACGTCGTATTAGGTCTAGACTGGTTAGCTACGCATCACGCCATAGTCGAGTGCGAGAGTCACATCGTACGATTCAGTTACCCGGATGAGATTTCATTTATCTTTAGAGGTAGGAGACCTGGGGCTGGGATTCCCATTATTTCCGCATTACGAGCGAGTCATATGATTACGGCGGGTTGTAGTGCGTATTTAGCGTCTGTAGTTATGACCGAGAGTGAGGGCGGTGAGTTACATAGCGTCCCGATAGTGAGTGAGTATCCCGACGTATTTCCTGAGGAGTTGCCTGGTATGCCACCAGATCGTGAGGTCGAGTTTTGTATCGAGTTACAGCCAGGGACGACACCCGTCGCGAGAGCGCCCTATCGCATGGCACCCGCGGAGCTCAGAGAGCTCAAGGTGCAGCTCGAGGACCTATTGGAGAAGGGGTTTATACGACCGAGCACTTCGCCTTGGGGAGCCCCCGTCCTCTTCGTGCGGAAGAAGGACGGATCCCTTCGCCTATGCATCGACTATCGGGAGCTGAACAAGTGTACGGTGCCCAACCGATATCCTCTACCACGCATCGACGACCTATTTGACCAGCTACAGGGCTCGCAGGTGTATTCGAAGATCGATCTACGATCCGGGTACCATCAGATGCGGATTCGGGCGAGTGACGTTCCGAAGACCGCATTCAGGACCCGATACGGCCATTACGAGTTCCGCGTCATGTCATTCGGCTTGACGAACGCGCCAGCGTACTTCATGAGTCTCATGCATACGGTATTTACGGATTTTCTAGATTCATTCGTAGTGATATTCATCGACGACATCCTGATCTACTCCCGTAGTCAGGAGGAGCACGGCCGACACCTACGTATGGTACTGCAGCGGCTGCGAGAGCATCAGCTATATGCTAAGTTCTCGAAGTGCGACTTCTGGATTGAGCGAGTTGACTTCCTCGGCCACGTCATCTCGAAGGACGGACTAGCGGTGGATCCTCAGAAGATAGCAGCTATCATGGATTGGAGACGACCCGAGAGTGTTACGGAGGTTCGTAGCTTTTTAGGTCTAGCCGGCTACTATAGGCGTTTCGTAGCGGGATTCTCACGACTCGCATTACCGCTGACCCAGCTTCTACAGAAGGGGGTCAAGTTCGAGTGGACTCCTGATCGACAGAGTAGCTTCGAGGAGCTCCAGCGCCGACTCGTCTCCGCTCCGATACTCGCGATGCCAGTTTCTGGTATGGAGTATGATGTCTATGCCGACGCTTCCCGACAGGGATTAGGTTGTGTGTTGATGCAGGACGGTCACGTGATCGCATACGCCTCGCGACAGTTACGTACTCACGAGCGAAACTACCCCACGCACGACTTAGAGTTGGCGGCGGTAGTTTTCGCTCTGAAGATTTGGCGGCACTACCTCTATGGGGACAAGTGCAAGATCTACACCGACCACAAGAGCCTGAAGTACGTTTTCACGCAGAAGGAGCTCAACCTGAGGCAGCGTAGATGGCTCGAGTTGATGAAGGACTACGATCTGAAGATCTTGTATCATCCGGGGAAGGCCAACGTAGTGGCCGACGCCTTGAGCCGCAAGAGCCAGGCCAACTTGGCGACGATGATTACGACACAGCACCACATATTGGAGGATATGCGACGACTCGACTTATGGGTGGCTCCATCCGAGGAGTTGAGAGGCGAGACTAGTGATGACCGCGAGATAGTAGTAGCTTCATTGGTGGTACGACCCACCCTGACAGAGGACATCCGTTTGGCGCAGAGTAGTGACGAGCGACTTGAGAGGATTCGTGCCACCGTCACGTCTGGGCAGAGCACCCCATTTAGAGTAGATGACGATGGTGCGTTGAGATTCGGAGACAGATTGTGCGTTCCAGATACGGCCTCTTTAAAGGATCAGATCCTTAAAGAGGCACACGACTCAGTTTATGCCATCCATCCTGGTGAGACGAAGATGTACCAAGACCTCAAGAGCTACTACTGGTGGAGGAACATGCGTCGGGAGATCGCACGATACGTGTCCAAGTGCTTGATCTGCCAGAAGGTGAAGGCGGATCGTAGGAGACCACCGGGGCTCATCCAGCCCTTGCAGTTATCGACGCAGAAGTTCGACATCATTACGATGGACTTCGTGACGGGACTACCGAGGACGAGGACGCAGGACGACGCGATATGGGTCATAGTGGACACTTTGACCAAGGTGGCGCACTTCATTGCATATCGATATGGGCTGACGGGAGAGGAGATGGCGATACTCTACATGAGGCATCAGCACAAGTTTCATGGAGTTCCGACCAAGATCATATCTGACCGAGACCCGCGCTTCACCTCACGCTTCTGGAGGAGTTTTCACGAGGCCCTTGGTACGGAGGTAGTATTTAGCACCGCTCATCACCCCCAGACGGACGGACAGTCAGAGCGGACCATACAGACCTTGGAGGATATGTTACGGGCATGCGCGCTTACGATGCGAGGGGACTGGACGGAGCATCTACACATGGCGGAGTTCTCCTACAACAGCAGCTATCACACGAGTATCGGCATGTCACCATTCGAGGCACTATACGGACAGCGCGTACGTACCCCCGTGTGCTGGGGACCGACCAGCACCATCCTACCGACCATACCAGATCTGATCGAGGAGAGTACGAAGAAGATGAAGATCATCCAGGCGCGGCTCGAGGCGGCTCAGGACCGCCAGAGGAAGTACGCGGATCCGAAGCGTCGAGATTTCAGCATGGAGGTTGGCGAGCACGCACTTCTACGAGTGTCGCCCCGAAAGGGGGTCATGAGGTTCGGAGTCAAGGGCAAGCTAGCACCGCGTTACATCGGCCCGTTCCTGATTCTCGAGAGAGTTGGTCGCACTGCATACCGACTTGCACTACCCCCAGCTCTAGACGGCGTACATGACGTTTTCCACGTATCCCAGTTACGGCGTTACGTCTCGAGTGGCTCACATGTATTAGATTATGAGCCGCTACATGTCGAGCAGGATCTGACCTACGAGGCACGTCCGATACGTATATTAGACGTGAGAGAGACAGAGCTTCGACGTCGTGTCATTCGACGTGTGTTAGTACAGTGGGAGCATCACACTCCGCGCGAGGCGACCTGGGAGTTCGAGGACGGGATGCGAGAGCGATATCCGGAGCTCTTCGTGTCAGCAGGATAGCTAGTCGTTCGGGACGAACCTTTTTATTAGGGGGGGAGAATGTTATATCTTGCAAATTTTAAATCTGACTAATTACGATCTGAATCTAATTAAAAAGAAAACAAAATTTAAATCACTAATTAACAACTAAAGTTTTTGCAACTAATTAAAATTTTAGATTATCAGTTAAAGAAATTACACGCTAAATTTTATTAAATTATTGTAGGCCCGAAAGTTCTCGTTAAATTAGACCAATTTGATTTACACAACGAATTTTTAAATTTCCAGTTCTACTTTGGACTCTGAATTAATTTGACCATTGATCTTATCCACACGGATCTTAAAGCAGCCCCACAATTAAAACCCTCCCCTCCTTTTTCTTTTACTCCCTCTCTCTCCCTTTTCTCTCTGACCCGCTTACCCCACCCCCTTTTTCTCTTCCGCTCTCTCTCTCTCTTTTCTCCCACGCCTCCTCTCTTTTTCCTCTTTCCCTTCTCTGCTTTGCTCTCCCGTCCACGCTAAAGGAACCCAACCCTAAACCCCTCTCTTCTCTCGCTGCCCTCGGACCCCACTCACATCTCTCTCTCTCTCGCTATTTTTTCTTCCTGGAGAGGCATTTCCCGCCCTCGCGTTACGAAACTGGCCGCTCCACCTGCTCCCATCGCATCGTCCTCGTGCGATTGTCAGAGCGTCGTTGACGAATTGGTCCGATTGCGTGTGCGTTGCTTTCTAAACGGTTATATATACTTCTCTCTCTCGTTTTTTGGGTCTCTTTGCTCTTGTTTTGCTCTTCTCTCGCTCATGTGTTGAGAACAACTCTCTCTCTCTCTCTCTCTCTTTCCCGTTTACCCTCTGATTACTCGGAACCCTAAGGGTTCGGCTGTGTTTGTGCTTGTGATTTTGCTCCCTGGCGCCTCTTGGTGCTGATCCTGGTGTAGTGTTATTGTTGGTGTGCCGTTCTGGTGCGGTGCTCGTGATTCCCTTCTATCTGGTAATTGATTCGGAACCCTTGTTTTCCTATTTAGTGCTTGTGATGCTTGTGGGGTGTTTGCTTGATACCGGCCTTGTTCTATTGTCCTTCTGTTTCCCCTTTCTGTGCTGGTCTGTGCTGATTTGTGCTTGTTTGTGCTTGGTTCTGGTGTTGCGATGTTGTGCTGGTTTGTGCTTGTTTATGCTTGGGTCTGGTATGTGCCGATCTGGTACCTGTGCTGGTTTGCTTGTGTTGTACCAGGACTTACTGATGCTTGTTAGTGGTGTGCTTGTGGTGATTTTTGTGATGCCAGTACCAGTGGTATTGGCCCAGTGACACCACTGGTACTGGTGGTGGTTCGGTAATGTGAAAAAAAAAACCAGACTTTGAACTGACAGGGACCATATTGTAATTAATTTTAATCTGGGGTTATGTATGGAAAATACCGGTCCTATGTGAATTGTTAAAAATTTAGGGACCTAAATGCAAACTATGGATTTTTAAAAATATTTGGTTTGGGGCCGGCCCTATATAAATATGTATATGTATCTATATTAATTGTTTGGGCCTTTGTATTTTTGAGCATAGGCCCAATCCGAAAATTATAAATTATTTTCTAAATGGATTCTTGAACTTGGGCCATGGTTGTTTAAAATAAACCTAATTTAGGCTTAGGCCGAAAATGATAAAAGAATGGAATTTTGTTTAAACATAATTAGTATAAGAAAAATTTTGTTTCTTACACATATAGGATAGAGCATTATTAAAATTCGTCGCGAGATTGATCGGATTACGGAATAGGAAAGGTAAAAGTAGAACGCACATTTAGGAGTAATGAATAAATTAATTAATCAAGTAAAATGGGATAATAATTACTTAGAGTTTTGAAGCCTCCTTTCGGTTGGCTCAACTCGAAAATGTGAATTTAAAATGTGATAATGAAAATGGATTCGATTTTTGTTTTAACTACAACTACACAACAATTTCTAACACTTCTTTTAAATTAAATCAAAAAGGGTACAACTTAAAAATCGAAAAAAAAAATACGTAAACTTAAAGATCGGGAGATGATTAGACTAGCCCTTGGTACGTTGCCTCATAACATAATTTGAGCAGATACAAAGACCAAAATGGGCACCATATGATCCCGAAACACATTTAATTAAAAATATTTTTTTTTTTATTTAGATTTTAATTTTTAATGAAATCAAATAAATATTGTTTAGAACAAAAGTTTAGATTTAAGTAAATAATGTTAAGTTGAATAACTTGAATAAATTTCGTTGCAAATTAATAAGGACAATTAATTAGCAACAAGATATATTCTTTTCACGTATTCTTGAAATTCGAGACGATCAACTTACGATAGGAAGTAAATAGTAATAAAATAACGACCTCGTGCAATTTAATCACTAAATTGAGATAAGCGAATCTGATGCGAATGGGAAATTTAAATTAGATAGACGTAAGAAAATTCTCGCGTAGAATATCGTAACTCGCGGTTAATTTGTTACGAATACCTTGACGTTCTGAATCACTATCAACAGCCCGCTTCATGACAAGTTGTTGAAAACGACGTTAATTCTTAATTTAACTTAAGTAAAAATTAAATGAAAGTGAATGATCAGTATCTGACTAAATAAATATAATTTAAAATAGATTAATGCTAAGCTCGACGGCATGAACGAAAATGATAAAAATCTGACTATATCAGTTCAGCCCGACTGACCGAATTAGAAGTTTTACAAATTTAAATAATCCAGGAGTTAACAATAACACCTTAATTGGGGACGAGGGATTTAGTATAATCTGACGTAGATTCTTACTTAGTAAATTACGTAATTTCAGATCTACAGATCCCGTACGAGCCCGATCCGTGGGCTGAGCCGACTGACGCGCCGGTTGGAGCATACGCGGATCCTACCACCTTCGCTGAGGGTTAGTCGTTGCGTCTTCAGCCTACAGGTGTGGGATATCTGAATTATTTTCTTTCGTGGGCGTACTCTTACCAAGTCGTTCCACCTGACCTGTCATCCGCACTTTATTTTAAATAGATGCATTAAACTGTAGAGCATGTTTATCTCTTCTGCACAATAGGGAGAATTGCATAACCCCGATAAACAAAAGAATTTACTGTTTTCTTAGGAGTAAGGTAATTAAATAATATTATATATATTATTATTAGAATATTAGGTTATTAGATTGCCTTCTTCTCGTAGAAGGCAATATATTATTGCATATTTATACGCATGCATTGGTGAGAGCTGAGTAGAGACTGAATGACTGTGCTCCGGCTCGTGGAATGGGACACGAGTCGGCCTCGCAGCCATTGAGCCGGGGTGTCACTTGACTTTCCGGATGGTCTTCTAGGACTTATATTATATGTATAAACTTGATTATGTATTCATTCGATCATTTTACCATTACGTGCGGGCCGATCTCGAGCCCCGAGGCACGAACGATTCTGGAGTGATCTCCACCTACATTAGGAGCTACATTGCCTAGAACGAAGGCCGATCTCGAGCCTTGATACGTGGGACCGATCTCGAGTCCCTTTTCCTATTGATCTGGCCAGACGGTAGAGTTCTCACCTGCTCATGAGGGATGAGATTGACAACTTTTACGACTTGCATTGTATGATTTCTCCTATTTTATATGTTTGGTTATGGATCGTTTTAGAGTGAGGAACAAACACCGAATTAAGGTATGTTTATCGGCTAGCGTGTTATTAACTTGTGAGTAGTGCTCGGTGTCACTAGGCACCGTGTATCACTAGACTCTATGATCGCAGTCCTTAGACATATCTTGAGGATCTTTGATCCGATTAGCACAGCACGGGGTGAATATTATTCGTACTATTATTATATAAATTCCACACTCAGTATTCCGATACTGATTTTTCCGATTTGATTATGATATTATATTCCGCTTGGATTTTATTTGGGGGAACTTTTGCATGTTGGCATACTAGAGTAATCGCATCATGATCATAATTAAAAGTATTTTTGATTTCTATTAGATATTGAGATAGGGACACACAATTGCATATTTAAATTGTAAAATCGTAACAACATTTAAACGTTAAGTTAAAGTGCTTTGATCATAGAGGACCCCTGGAGATATAGTTCTGGGTCACATACTGAGTGATTTATCACTCACCCACAAGTTGTTTCGTGGGTTTTAGGTACAGATTCTGGCAATCCATAGCAGGAGCCGTCAGTAGCTGTCCCCGAAGGCCACTCCGTTGATGATTAGGGTTAGCACCTAGTTGATCTGCGATCCTGTGTTTGTCGCTTTGTATACGAGATCGACAGATCGTTTACTATCTTTTGGCTAGATTTTTGTTGTAGTATGTGACATGGATTGTTGTATTATATATATATATGTTGTTTACTGATATGTGACTGATGTGACTTGTTTGGTATATTTTATATTTTGCTTCCGCTGCTTATTTATTTTTGTTCTTAGCCTTGCGTGTTTAATTGTTAATAAACACGAGGCGAGGTTGATCACACATTAATCCAGAAATTCTGGTTTGGGGTGTGACAAGTGTAATCGTACACGGATAATTATCCGTGTGTAAATGGTGGACTTTCCTACACTATTATTGCACACGTTTGCAAATCCGTGTAGCTCTTCAGTTAAAGTCCGTGTACAAAAACACATTTTTGTAGTAGTGGGTACAACTAGAAACTTTGGTAAATAGATCATATGAAATAATTATTTTTGGCGATGCGCACAAGTAATTTGGGTCTACATATTTGCCCGCTTAATAAAGAAAATTTGACAGTTTCAAATTCCTAATAATTATTTCAAAATTTTGAATTTTTTTAAAAAAATAACGGAAAAATCTTTGCTGTACGACACGTGTCACGTATATCTTTATGAGTCGTATAATCCTCGGTACATTGTTTGAAACAAACGGCGCGAGGGTCCTTCCGGTGCAATATCTGACTGCACCTGGAACATATTTGAGTAATAGCTGACACGTACTTAATTCATTGTTTCCCAGTGATAACGACGTAATACTCAATTAAAGTTGCTTTCTCTTGTGAACCAAATCCAGCGAATATTTCAATCGATCCTCTCTCCGTCTCCCACTAGAAAATTAATTTATACGGACTCGGTGCACATTGGATGGATACACCTGCTTCAATTCTGTCATTTATGGAACCCACAATTCATTCTAATGTTTGCAAAGCACATACATTTTAGCCCATAGAAAGTGCACGTAATAAATATAGGAATCCTCTCTCCGTTCCCTTATATAATGCTGGCGCATCGAGTCCTAGCATCAGCTCACTCTTGCTTCGAAGATCTCTTCCTCTGATCTTATTTCGCTCCTTCGAAGCCTCTCGATCTCTTCCTCTGATCTTGTACCTCATCTCACCCTGTCATGGCGGCTGCTGTTGCAACCGACGTAAAGCTCGATGCTCTCCGCGCCGCTGTTGCGAAGCTCGTTCAGACCAGGTCCGCTGTTTCTTCTTTCTTGCTGTTGATCTCTCTTGTACATGTTATATGCCTTAACTCGAGGGTGAGATCTGTCGTGATCTTAATTTCTTATTTTATTTTACTTTATTGTTTTTCAGCGAGAATGAGAAGACTGGATTCATCAATCTCGTGAGTCGCTACTTGAGGTAGATCCGACGATTCTGAATTGTTTAAATTTCTATCGTCTGTTTTTTTTTCTTTTCCCTCCGTTTCTTTAATTGGAGTAAATGTATTCTCCAGTGGAGAGGCCGAGCAGATTGAGTGGAGCAAGATCCAGACTCCGACTGATGAAGTGGTTGTGCCGTACGACACCCTTGCCCCTGCACCAGAAGGTTCGATTTGAGAATTACTCTCGATAATAGCTTATGATTATTAATTTTTTTCCTATTCTAGCTGAATCTGAATAGAAATATTTATCTGAATGTGTTTGATTAAAAAAAAATCTTCTAGTTCTAGACCATGATGAAATGATGCAAAAATTTATTTATTTTTACTTATTTTTTAAGCCCTGGCTTTCAATTTTTGATCGACTCTTGTTTACAATCAATTTTATAACATATTTCAAAAAAACGAAATTATATCTTATTTGCTTCAAATTAAAATCAATTTTGTAACATCTTTCAAACAAAAAAAGAAATTATATCTTATTTAGTCCAAATTTGATCCCTGTCCCAATGTGGATTCTGGAATGCATGCTTTATGGATCTCGGCACTGATCTGGGAAAAAAATGATTGTCTGATTAGCTGTTACTGTTCCTTTTTTGATTTTCCTTTTCTCTGTGCGTAGATCTCGAGGCCACAAAGAAGCTTCTGAACAAACTTGTGGTGCTTAAGCTCAATGGAGGCGTTGGGACCACTATGGGATGCACTGGACCCAAGTAAGTGAAACATTGATTTTAGTTGGTAGCTATCTTGATCCATGGAACTCAATAGTCATTTGAATAATTACACAAAAGTAATGTAAATCCAAATGAAGCTATCTGCATTTGGATTGTATAATTCGCTTTGGATTATTGCTCTATCTGTACGTAGCAAAGATGCACTACTTGATCCAGGACTTTAATTAGCAAGGAATTTGATTATTCCAATACATGCAAAAGGTGGTGTAGTTTCCCCTTACAAAAATAACACTCGAGTTATAAATATAAACTCTTAACCCTGCTGACTTTTTTAATCCAAATCTATCTGTGCAGATCTGTAATTGAAGTTTGTAATGGCTTCACATTTCTTGATTTGATTGTTATTCACATTGAGGTAACTCATATGGTTTTGATTAATTGTGTTTTTAGTTTTTCTTTGTTATATCAGAACTAAATGCTGAAAAATATTCTCTGCAGTCTCTTAACAAGAAGTACGGATGCAATGTCCCCCTGCTACTGATGAACTCTTTCAATACTCATGATGATACTCAGAAGGTAAGGTTACTGACATAATCAATTTTATGGTAAACTCCTTATAGCTGATTTGTTGTTCCTCACTTTGTGTTTGTTTTTGTTAGATCGTGGAGAAATACACCAACACTAACATTGAAATCCTCACATTTTACCAGGTCTGTACAGCATATGCTCAGATTTTTTGTCTTAATCTTTTCTTTTCTTTGTTTTTATTTTTGGTGGTCTATGTTGTGGTTTTATTAGTACAATGCATATTAAGAGACGTTAGACTTTTCAAAATAGTTCTAACAAAGCTTGTTTCTCCCTTTACAGAGCCAGTATCCCCGTATAGTTGTTGAGGACTTTTTGCCATTGTCATCGAAGGGTGTTACCGGAAAGGATGCCTGGTTAGTATTATGCTTTATTCCTTTCCTTTCCAAAATATGCAATTTACAAGACGTATTGGCAATAATTGTAGTTTTAGTTATTTGACTTGAAATGGAGCTTCAAAATCCCTTCTCTTGTAGACTTCTGATTGCCAATATCAAAAGTAATTTATATAATCTTATTACGTTGGAGGAACTAAGATAATTTTGATGGTATTTTGACATGTATAAACTCATTATGAAATTTCTTGTGTTGGACCTTTTATGTCCCTTATAAAATCAAAGTAAAGAAAAGAATACGCTGGTAATTCATATGTTTACTATAATTTTCTGTACTCACTTCAATGTTTAGGTACCCTCCTGGCCACGGCGATGTGTTCCCAGCACTGTCAAACAGTGGCAAGCTTGATGCGATGCTTTCCCTGGTATGGTGGCTTGGGCAGCAATTTTTTTATTTACTAAATACATGTACAAGCACTGTAGCTTGACATTAATTATAAGTTGATCCTTTGGCAGGGCAAGGAGTATGTTTTTGTTGCTAACGCAGACAACATAGGAGCAATAGTTGACTTTAGTATGCTTTTTAACACCTTCAGTCCATATTTTCTCCACTCAGTTTCGATTGGCATAAATTAATTTTGGCTAATTGTTTGCTGTATTTTTTTACTAAATCCTGCAGAAATCCTGAATCACCTGATCAACAACCAGAATGAGTACTGCATGGAGGTATATAAATAATTTTTCATCTTTAATTTGTTAGCCTGACTGAAGGTTTTAGGATATTGAATTATTAGTCTTTCTGTGCGTTAGGTAACTCCCAAAACTTTGGCTGATGTGAAAGGTGGAACCCTCATCTCATATGAGGGAAGAGTTCAGGTACAATTCCTATTGTTTCAAATTTCTTGCCAAAATTAAACTTAGCCTTATTTTTAAGTAAAATTAGAATAATTTGGTTCTCTCTAAAGTTTCCTTGTATGCAATCTTTTTCAGCTTTTGGGGATCGCACAAGTTCCTGATGAACATGTAAGTCTAAATCAAGATAATAATTATCAAGTTTCTTTTCATTATCTTGATATAAACTCGGCCTTTTGAATACCGACTGACATTTAACTCTTGTAAATTAGGTTAACGAGTTCAAGTCGATTGAGAAGTTCAAGATTTTCAACACCAACAACTTGTATAGCCCTTTAATATTTCTACTTTCCACTTGTCAATTGAAATCAACCCCTCATTTTTAACTGTAGCTTATTTATATAATAGGTGGGTGAACTTGAAGGCTATTAAGAGGCTTGTTGAAGCTGATGCTCTTAAAATGGAAATCATTCCCAACCCTAAGGTACTTTCCATTTTAATGCATGTGTTGCTTTAAAATTGGTTTTTTAGAAACGTTGATCTCATTAAGTTAGAAATATAAATTTTAGGAAGTTGAGGGTATCAAGGTTCTTCAATTGGAAACTGCAGCTGGTGCTGCAATTCGGGTACTTTTTAGACCTTGTTCTGTAATTTTCTAGTGAAAGTATTTTTTTTTTTTTCCTTTATCATGTTTAACTCTCCTTACTTTGAATCAGTTCTTTGACAATGCAATTGGTGTCAATGTGCCCCGTTCCCGCTTCATTCCAGTAAAGGCTATCCCAGATTTGCTGACTGGTACACCTGAAATAGAAACAACAAAAGAAGTGTCACACCAGCTCTTGCCATGTTGTGTGAAAGCAATGCAAGAAGGTTTGTTTACATAATACAATAATTTGAAGTTATGTTTTCTGTAGTAAAGTGCTTATGAATGAGAATTATCACCATAGTTATGAATTATAAATATTTCATTTGTTACAGGCAGTCCAGAGCAAACCAAGGAAGCTTGTGGTCTTTTCTTTTGGTGCTTGTCCAACAACATTGAATGCTACAGGCAGTGGGTACAAAACTAGTAATCACAGAATTTCTGTGGTCCTTTTTATGGACTCCCAAGTTTTAATATTTACAAGGAAGAACCCTTTGATGTTCATTTTGTGTTTGTAGGAAGAGCTTCACATGAAAAATTTGGATGCTAGTGTGGTTGTTCTGAGCAGACTCATGATTGACTGGAATGAACTTCACATACAACTCTCCCGTGATGCTCTTATGGAGACTCTTAGTAATATATCGGCCAAGGTAGAAGCATTACGATGATCTACAGATCTAATATGTCCATTGAATAAATTTAAAAAAAAAATACTGAAAAAAAATAAATTGCTTTGCATTTACAGACCGATGAAGCAATTCCAGAGACAACCTGTCCAGCCAAGCAAACTGTACTGAAAAAGGTATACGTGCTCTGCTCGGATATCTTGGCCGCTCTACCCAATGGAGGAAGACCATGGGGACTGACTTTAACATATGATGAGATAAAGCAGTGTGAGGAGTGGGCGAAGGACGGAATTGAACAGATCCATAATAGCGAGGACATTCAAAAATTTGAAAAGGATCGTATGGACAAACGGGTTAAGGTCTATAATTGTGCGATAACATTCTAGGTAATTTAGCGATCTTATTGACTCTATTTTAATTATGATAATTTATTATAGGATGAAGTTGAGATGGTCCAGCACTCAATGCATGCATGGGGGCGCGATATGCTTGATCTTGTCTTTCCTATCAAGGAGATGGAGTCGGAGGAAGAATTCAAATGGGAGTTTGAAAAAGAAATACTATCCCCACCACCAGGTTTTTGCGCTCTCCATATCTAAGTATCTTCAGCATTTATTTCTATTTTAAATATGTTATTTTGGCACTGTTAATCAACTATTCAGCATTTGTTAGCTAATTACAATGTTCAAAAGAGAAAAAAGTTTAAACCTTAATTCTTTTGGTGTAGCTCGGAGACGTCCGGTATTCCAGTCCCCACCAAGCCTTCCGTCTGATTCTGATGACTTTAAGCTTAAGGAGGCAGATTTTAAGCTTCCGATTGAACTCGATTCTGATAAGGATCTGCCAGAGTTTGAAATTCTCAAGGATTTTAGCCTTTCGTCCGATTCTGATGACTTTAAGCATAAGGAGGCAGACTTTAAGCTTCAGATTGAATTTGATTCTGATAAGGATCTGCCAGAGCAAGAGTTTGAATTTAATCTCAAGGATTTTGGATATGATTCTGGTTTTGAGTTTGGATGTGATTCGGAATAGATTTGTTTGAGCCCATTTGTAGATGTTTTTACTTTTGTTTGAATATAAATGACTGTAATCTGGTCACCAGATTATACTTTGTAGTACCTAAGTTTGAATCTAATGACTCTATAGATAGATTCTGCTGCTGCTTTTTTATGCAAGTTTCCTTGGTTTCTATGCATTTCAATTTCAAGCCATAATTCTAGAATTTCAACGACTTGATTGACTGAAAAAACTATAGTTTTTTCAATTACAGGAATTTATCTCTAAATTATTTCTATAATTTTGTTTTTCAACTGAAAAGAACGAATTCAGAAAACTTTTTTGTTTTGTTTGATCAGTGGGTATGAAGTCAGAAAACTTTTTGTTTGAAGAGAAATTCAGCGGCTCTGAGTTTGTGCAGCTGTCTCTCCTCCGATTCGAGTTTGTGCAGCCGCCTCTCCTCCGCAATCCGCAATCCGCACCTGACGTACTCAGCGGCTCAGCGAATACCTCAGCAGCTCAGCGACTTCTTCGAATTCGAATTTACTGTCCAAAATGCTTAAATTCCAGACAAATTCCAGCAGCATTCACTGTCTCAATTCAATTTTCGAACCATTAACCAACCGAATCGAATTAGTTCGAACTGCAACGAATCAAACTCGAACCTAACACATCAGTTCGAAACCCTTTTCGATTTCGAACCAATTCGATTGAAATCTTCACGGACTCGAATTCGAACTTGATCAGATTCGATTTGGTTTGGTTCGTTTGCAGCCCTAATCCTGCCCCAAGTGAAATGTATCGTCCATAATCTCGGTTTGTATGAGAAAAAAATTACTGTAGCTGGCCGTTATCGTCCATAACGGCCAGCTACAGTGTTTTTTTTAACGCGTTAGTTAGTGCTAATCTAATTTCGCTAATCTGGCCGTTGTCAATAATCATGTCCAGTGGACGTTGTCAAAAATCACGTTTTTCCTAGTTTTTCAAATTCTACGCAAAACCTTCTCCAAAACCGATATTTTTTTTATTTATATTCTTATTAATAAAATTTTTGGTGAGCTAATTGCTCAAGGTGTCTTTTATAAATTATTTTGAAAATATTAAGGGTTATTTTTTTTGTTTGGTCCGTTATTATAACACCAATATATTTTTTAATTTTAGATGATAATATATGGTATATTGTTTTGAGATTCAAATTTTAATGCGGGATCCAATTTCAAATTGCAAATATAAAATCAAAATTATATTTTAGTACATAATTTCTGTGGTGAATCATAAATCTAGCCAGCTCATTGCCATCTCCTGTGGAAGATGATGAATTGAGAACTGATATAATTAAATATAAGATTACGATAACTACTTCCAAGTCAATATTATGTGAGGAATAAAGATATATTTGCTATATCTAGGGGTCACCTGTATGTACATGTCACTGCGGATGTTTAGCATCTTCTTATTAAATAATTTTCTTATATTAGTTTTCACTATTAAAAAAGGAAAAGCGCCCAGTATATGCAATGGAATGTTTTCAGCAGAATTTTTTGTTTTGGAATTGTATTAAATATTTTGTTCAGAAGAAGAAAAATAAAAGTAAAAAAAAATTAATGTTACAGAAGGAACCGAATCATTAATTTTTTTTTTGGGAATTTGTACGCACATGGAAATCCTTGGCCACTAAAAATGCCGAGACAATAATTTGGGTCCCTTGTACCGAGAACTCTGATCCCTCCATAGTCTCGTAAAGTATGTAAAATTCTCTATATTAAATTTATTGCTAATTCCATTTGGCTTACAATAGAGAAATAATTATTTGTCCTTACAAATTGATGAATTTAATATTTTTCTTACGCATACTACATATTTTATATTTTTTAATAATGGATAAAACTAGAACTTTATAAATTTAAAATGAATTTTAGTAGAAAAGACAATAAATTAGATAAATTTGTGAGTTTTTAAAATTTAGAAAGATAAATGTGATATTATGAATTTTAGGAGGAAGATGTGCAATTTTGAGATGTATGAAAGGTACACGTGAAATTTCCCTCTTTATTCAATGCTACATACAAAAAAAAAAAAGAAAATTTCACTTGTACCTTTCATAAACTTCAAAATTACATACTTTTCTCTCAAAATTTCAAATTATGAATCTCTTCCTCTAAACTTCAAAAACTCACAAATTTACTCATTTTATTATTTTTTATATTAAATCTCATTTTAAATTTATAAAATATCCATTTTGTCATTTATTAAAAGCATATAAAATTTATAGTCTGTTTAAGGAAAATATTAGTCTTATATTTGATTGATTTTCGATGGCAAATGGTTCATTTGTTTTTACTCCTGACACGTACACAGTGACATTTAGAGGAACGTGTTGCATCTGACACCCATCGAACTCAAATTCGAGTTTGGTGGGTTCCTCTACCGTCTAATCTATTTTAAGATGAGAGCAGCTTGGGTCCGATGCCCATCGGACGCAAACTAAGTTCGATGGGTTCCATAACCGTCCGATTTACTTTAAGATCTGTGTGCATTACTTTAATATCCGTGCGCATTTGCTTTAATATCCGTGTGCATGATTCTTAAAGCGAATCAGACGGTTATGATACCCATCGGACCCAAATTTGAGTCCGATGGGCATCAGACCCAAATTTGTCCCTTTTAAGATATGTGCGTGTCACTTCAATACATGTGCATGTTCGCTTTAAGATTCGTGTTGATCTAAAATGCACATATTTTAAAGCGGACCACACAGTAGAGGAACTTAGACTCAAATTTGAGTCTGATACTCTGATGGGATTTTTACGTTTTTTATAAAGAGCAAAATGGGTATTTTATAATTACAATGAGTTTTAATATAAAAAAACAATAAAATGGATAAATTTGTGAGTTTTTGATGTTTTAAAGAGAAAATACGTAATTTTGAAGTTAGAGGGGATAATACGTAAATTTGAAGTTTTTGAGGGGTATACATAAATTTCCCCAAAAAAAATCAGATCCGTATCCTGTTACTACAGAGTATAGGCCTCATTTTACGGTTTGAGATTAAATCTCAGCCAGTTCGAGATTCGGGGACATAGGCACTGGGGCAGTATTATTGGGCTTTGAGTCCGATGGGCATCAGACCCAAATTTGTCCCTTTACGCACGGTTCACTTCATACCTCAGTCCGTTTATCGATTCGTATTCCTCCACCCTACGCCTTGCCGAAAACTTTCTCCCTTTTCTCTGTGAAGCTCTGAATCTCCTCTCCGCTCTCCTCCGCAAAAGAGATCTAATTGAGGAGCGAGATAATGAATATCTGGACATCTACGCACTCCTACTCGATTGCTTGGGTCGCCTGTTGCCTGTTTTGGAAGGGGAACCCTACATGTTGCACTTTCAAAGAATCCAATTTGTGCGGTGCTTGATATATACTGAGAAGTACGAAAAAGCTGAGGCTGAGGCGGTCCTGCTTCTAGAAGACCTAATATCTGCTCTTTCTCCAGTTGGAAAGGTTTCCGGATCGAAGAAAGGGAAGGGCAAGGTTAAGGGTGCTGAACCACAGATGTTGTTCCCGGATCCAGAAATTGTTGGTACTGATTGTTCAGGGATCACTACATTGGCAATAGATATAATTATTTCTCTCTGCAAATGTGCATTTAACTGCAAATCAAAAAGACCAGAGGCTTATTTAAGGATTTTGGCTCTTGTTGAGCAAGTGCAGCCTTGGATTCGGTAAAGTAGTCTATCCCTCCAAATTACTGCTCTTTATCATTTCACAAGTAGCAAAAGAACATTCTGGTCTACTGTTATCCACTGAGATGATTGAACTGAGCAAACAATAGCCTTTCTTTTCTATTTTGGTATTTCTTTGAAGGCCAATTAGGTCAATCTTTTTTACCCTTTGGACCTTGTAGTTATTGGTTATATTTCTTAACTTCAATGGTCGCGGCGACGGTTTCTTTAGACCAGAATGCGGTCTCCGTCAAGGCTGCGCATTGTCGCCGTACCTATTCATCTTAGGCATGGACCTACTGTCAAGAGGTTTCCAATACATGGTGCAGGCAAAACAAATTGAAGGTGTCAGAATCTGTCACTCAGCCTTACCAATCACGGACTGCCTTTATGCCGACGATCTGTTGATCCTGGGTAAGGCCACTGTAGGGGAGGTGGATCTCATCATGAGGAACCTAGCAGCTTTTACAATGGTGTCCGGACAGCAAATTGGACCAGAGAAAAGCGCGATCTGGTTCAGCCGTCCAATAACTGAGCAAGAGAGAGATGAGCTGGCGGCTATAATGATGGTGCCAGCGATAAACCCAGCAGCTAAGTACCTGGGGGCTCCAATAGGGGAGGGCAAGCAGGCCTATGATTTCCTCATTGAATTCTTCTCCAGGCGCCTCAATGCGTGGAAAGGAAGGTTTCTCTCACAAGCTGGAAGGATTGTGCTCATAAAGGCGGTACTAAGCTCAGTCCCTATATACTACATGGCCACTGCTAAAATACCGACACGGGTGATAGCTGCGTTAAACAGTCTCACAAAGAGGTTTTTCTGGGGCAAGGTGGATCAACAGAAATATATGGCATATATCTCTTGGGACCGTATAACTAGGCCAATCTGTGTAGGTGGTTTGGGTATTCGCGATTTGGGGAGGATGAATGAGGCAATGCTGGCAAAATCACTATGGAAATTAGCATCCAACTCGCAATCGCAATGGGTCATGCTTGTCAGGGCAAAGTACCTCCCGCGATCACATCTGTGGCTGTCTAAGCGGATCTACAAATGTACAATTTTCTGGCGTGCTCTGATGACTATGAGAGGTAAGCTCCTACCACTTGTTCACTGGAAGTTGGGAAATGGGGAGCAGTGTCTTGTGTTTGGTGATCCATGGTTCCCGGGTAGCACTAATCAGGACTTGCCTGTGCCAAGGCGGACAAGCATGAGGGTCTGTGAACTAATTGAGACAGACACGGGTGCCTGGAATGTGGAGCTCCTAATCTCTTTGTTTGGGTACTCGACCTGCCTAACCATCGTGAACCATGTCAGACCCGTAAACCCGTTAGCGCGATCAGATGTCCTGATTTTCTCCCTCACCCAAAGTGGACTGTTCTCTGTAAAGGCCATGTACCACAAACTAGATGAGGCAGTTAATCAAACTGGTGCAGGAGACAAGGAGCTGTGGAAAGCAGTTTGGAAGAAAGGCGATGTGGCACCTCGGGTGAGGATTTTCCTGTGGAGATTGATCAACAATGGCCTACCACTGACCAACACCCTGGCCAGAAGAGGAGTTAGGATTGAGAATAGGTGTTGTACGTGTGGGGAGGATCAAGAGGATGAGAGACATCTCATGTTGGACTGTTCTTTCTCGAGGACCTGCTGGTTTGGGGTGCCGGTTCACATCAGAGCTCACATGTTGCAGGGAACGGTAAAGGAGGTGTGGGATTTCCTCCGTAAACATACCTGTGAGGACCAGTGGACGGATTGCTTGAATGTCATGTGGGCTATTTGGCGTAGTAGAAATGACATGATTTATAATGCCAAAATTCCCTCTGACAGTCAATTCAGAAGTTACCTTCGTGCAATTACTGGTGAATCGGAGCTCCTTCGTACCGGGACACCAAAACCAGTGGTACAGCTTTCATCTCAGGGACCACTGGAGGTCCCAGCGTTAAGTTGTTATTCTGATGGTTCCTGGTCAAATAACTGGGAGGGTGGAATTGGGTATGAGATCAGGCAAGGCGCGCAGCTAATCCTATACCACTCGGCCGGGGTAGAAGCTTGCTCCCCTATGCAAGCAGAAGCAACTGCTATCCTTCGGGCCACTGAACAGGTTCTGACAATGGGGATCTCTTCCTGCGTGTTCTATACTGATAACCAGCAGTTGGCTAATGCAGTTTCCATGCTAAAGCCCCCACTGGATACTGATTGGTCAGCATTTGCAGAAACATACAAGGTCTGGGAAATTCACAAGTTGCACCCTGGCTTCAGCTGCTGTTTTACTAGCCGATGTCAAAATGATTTGGCGGATGGACTGGCAAAAATGGGAAGGCGACAGGGTTGGAATGAAACTGGCTATACTTTACCTACTTTTAATCTATGTTGTATTTAGACAGCTAGTTTAGTTTGGTTAGTCGATGCGGATTTAAACTACATTCTGTAATGGGACTTGTTTTGTTCAATGGAATACAAGCCTCCGGGCAAGTGTAATTCCAACGATTAGTTTTCACATGAGAATTCAAACGATTTGTCAACAATGATAAGGATGTAACAGAAAAGTAAACATGAGAATTAAAGATTACAAAGCAACTGAAAAGTAAACATGGAAAATATTTTGACATGACTCGTCTATTAATTATAGTCAAAGGATTTATGAATTATTTGCAAATAATTTATTTTTTATTTTTTGTGATGGCGAACCGGACGACAAATTATTCATGAATAATTTATGAATTTTACAAACTTTTTTCGAATTTTACAAACTTTTTTCGAATTTTACGAATTACTTGCAAACATTTTTTTTTGCTCCTTTGTGGGATTGAGATCTTCGGTCCGGTTAATTCCGAATCATTCTCGAATTATATCCGAATTGTTTTCGATTCACTAATTTTTTATTCCGCCAAACCAAACCCGAATAATTCAATACTACCAATCAGAAATGTCCAAAATTCATAAAATTGTAAACCTCACCAAACTTTTATAATTATTTTTTTATGAACAAACTTTAATAATTATTATAAGCAAGGTTCTAAATAGCGCGCTATAGCGTTTTCAGACCATAAAAGCTATGACGCTATCGGTGCTATTTCGCGCTATTGGTGCTATAGCGCGCTATTTCGCGCTATAGCGGCGCTATTTGGGCATAGCGCTGTTTTTTCAGCCATCCCGCTATGACGCGATAAATGCTATTTAAACCTTTGATTATAAGCATAGAAGTGTTGAGAATAAAGCTAGCATGAGCTATGCTCAGCAAAAGACTTGGTGTATACATGCAAAATTTAAAATTTTCAAATTTATATTAGTATAAAGTCAAGCGGTCAAAAAATGAAGCTTCTTAAATATTTTAATACACTCATTTTTCATCATTTTTTTACCTCTTGACTTTGTACTAAATGGATTCAAAAAATTTAAAAATTTACAAGTACAAGCATCACTCATGAAATTGATCGATTTAAGCCAACTGATAGATTCTATAATTATGATCATTAAGCTCTCTTGGTGAGCACAACACACATTAGCTTTGCTCAAGTGTTGATAGGGTTCAAATACCTCTATTTTTTCCTCTCCATCACATCTTCATTTTTTAAATGTTAACAACTTAAAATTTAAAGCTCAAATATTAAAATAAAATCGTCAGTTTTGATTTATATCATTATTTTCTATGTATATATAAAAGATTATAACATTTTAACTTTGTTTTGATTGGTATCAAGAGCTTGCAAAAATACATCGATATAGATAAATTATGGACATTGATTTTTCAACTTATTTATTCATATAAAAACAAAACTAAAATGTGATAAAAAAAATTATGTACGCATAGAGAAAAAAAATATATATTACATCTAATGGTTTTATTTTGATATTTGAATTTTTAAAATTAAAAGTTATTAATATTTTAAAAATGAAGATATTTGAACCTTAACTTCTAAAATTAACACAAATTTTAATGTAATTTTTTTTAACATTATAAATATACTAGACTATTTTTTCACTATGTACTTACCCGTGAGTTCATATGTGATTACGGATGTTTAGCACAAGGAAAGAGTAAAGTACTAGTACATATAAAAATAATTAAAAAACACAGCTAATCTAATTAGGCGATTAAGCAGCTATTGACAGCGATTAATCTGACAATCTTGACAACACTTTCTTTTCTTAAAGAGGCGTACCTTAAACTATTACAAAAATAGAAATGTGCTTCACATACGTGTTAACTTATTTTGAGTTAGTTGAATGGAGAGCAGCTTGGGTCCGATGCCCATCGGACTCAAATTGAGTTCGGTGGGCTCCATAACCGTCCGATTCAGTTTAAGATATGTGCGCGTAGCTTTAATATCAGTGGGTATTCGCTTTAATATCTGTGGGCACGGATTCTAAAGCGAATCAGACAGTAATGAAATCTATCGGACCCAAATTTGTCCCAGTTGGATGCTCACCAGTCATATCATAAAATCAAATTTCATTTGAATTTTAAAATGTCAAATGCACTGTCATTGCATATATATATATATCTACGCACCTTTGTTAATAATTGCAAACACATCTTACCTATCTCACCTTTACAAATATCGAAGCCTAGTTCTTTGTAAATCACCCATTTACTCGATGCATCAACTAATAACCCTTTTGTAAATTGGAATTGAAGAAATGGGAATGAACAAGAGGGAGATATGGAGGTTTATCTACTTATTATTTCTGGGTCAAATCGTCTCCTTCTCCCTTGCTATTACCAGCTTTACCTCCTCTCTCATTGCAGATCTTGGTTTCCATACTCTCTAATCCTCTTATTCCAATCTAATTCTCTATTATTTACCTAATTTATTATCCTTATACTTACTTTTTTTGGCATAAGTAGGGGCTGATGCACCTCTCACACAATCTTTCTTCACATATCTATCGCTGTCCATAGTCTATGCTCCCATTCTCTTGTGCCGTCGCCACAAGTTGCTAGTATAGTTTTTTATTTTATTTTTCAATCTTTCAATTTTATAGTTTTTGTTAGAAAAGAATTAGATTTGATTTAATTGGGAGAGCTAAATTGCAGGTACCTTGGTATTGGTACATTGGGTTGGCTTTTGTTGATGTACAGGCAAATTTTCTTGGTATGAGTATCTGTCATTCTTTAATATTATTAATTAAATTGTTTTTGTCTTTTTTTTTTGTGAAAAAACTAGCAGAAGCTGCCAGCTGCATTTTATTAATCAAACAGAGGAAAGTTTTTACATTGTATCCCTGCCTAATGCCAGAAAATTGCAATGTTCTCAGCAAAACTTCAACCACTGTCTCATTTCCTGTAAACATCTATTTGCCAGCAGTTTCGGATCTAATCTCTCATTTCTAAAAATTACACCATTTTGATGCTTCCAAATGTGCCAAGAAGTACATAAGAAGCACCCCGCCCAGTCCCTTCGCTTCATCACCCGCTGTGACCTTACCATTTTCCAGGATTCAAGCCAAATATTCTGAACTGAGTTTGCAATCTTCATTATCGGTCTAGTCAGGCCACACGCAACATGAAACCACACAGCCACTGCATAGGGGCATAGGTACACAAGATGTAGCGCTGATTCTACCAGACAGTTCTGACAGGCCACACAATGTGCCTCAATATGAAAACCTCTCTGCCTCATAACATCTCTTGTCAAAATCTTACCCTGCAGCACGAGGTAACCAAATATTCTGGCAGTAGGTTGAGCCCTGCATGACCATACAAACCGAAAACCCCATTTTATCTCCCCCCCCCCCCCCCCCCCCCCCCCCCGCCCCCACCCACCAGTGATTGTTCTGTATAGTGACTTTGACGAATATGCCCCTGAATTCTCCCATTTCCAGAATATTTTAAATTGTTTTTGTCATATGACAAAACAAATTTGATCTGTTTACACTTTACAGTTATGAAGGCATATCAATACTCATCAATTACAAGTCTGACACTATTAGATTGCTGGACAATTCCATGGGTGATGATTCTGACATGGATTGTTCTGAAAACCAGATATTCTCTGTGGCAGTTTATTGGTGCAGGCATTTGTGTGGTAGGTCTTGTTCTTGTGCTCTTATCTGATGTCGGTGTGTCTGGTGGTGGAGGTAATTAATCACATTTATACAAAATAGATTCTATATTATTATAATTATTTTCACCAAAGGATATTTAAATTGGTATTTTATTGGATTTGAGGTAGGTGGAAGTAGACCTCTTTTGGGTGATGCTCTTGTCATTGCTGGTACATTATGTTATGCTTTAAGTAATGTGACCGAGGTAATTCATTTGTGCCGTTACTTCTAAAAGCTTCTTCATTGCTAAATTATGTAATTAATTTTTCTGAAATGAAATTTGGCAGGAGTTTTGTGTAAAGAAGAAAGATAGAATAGAAGTGGTCGCAATGCTTGGGGTCTTTGGGGTCATAATCAGTGTGCTTCAAATGTATATATCCTTTATGCTGTTACATAAAAATGTGGAGGTTTTGTATTGATCTTGTTTTACCTTGCATCAAATTGTCAGATCGATTTTTGAGAAAAAGAGTCTCGAAGAAGTCAAATGGACCCCCACTATGGTAGGCTATAATACGCAAAGATATTGAATTAGCATGACTAATTAATAATATATAGAGCTTATATATACTTATAAAGAACTGATGCATGTTTATGTTGCTGTTTCAGATATCGCTGTTTGCAGGATTTGCTGCTTCAACATTTTTATTCTATACTATTGTTCCTTTTGTTCTCCAGGTTAATTCAATTTTATTTACTCAAAATAAAACAGATAAAGAAAAAAATGACTGAAGAAATAATTAAAAAATATCATTTATAGTTTGATCTAATTTTAATAATGCAGATGAGTGGGGCAACAATTTTTAATCTGTCTCTACTAACATCTGACATGTGGGCTGTGCTCATTCGCGTCTTCTTTTATCATCAACAAGTCAGTTCCTTGCACTTCATTTATTATTAACTTTAAAAGTCATCATCTAGGCTTCTAATGTTTGAAAAATGAAAATATTGCAAATAGGTGGATTGGTTGTACTGTCTAGCTTTTGGGGTGGTTGCAATTGGATTGATCATCTATTCACTCAAGTAAGCCAAATTAAACTTGAATATGAACTTCAATTTAACTTTAACAGAACATTTACATATGGAGTGAGTCTACAACACTTTGCAAAGCGGCAAAGCGCGTAACGATTTGTGCTATGGATCAATATCTTCGTTTACAAAATTCGAATAATCGATCGGAACCATTCAAGATGATCTCCTTATGAAAATACTTGGAGACCAAATTTTACATTTTTCAGAAATTATTTATTATTTTTTAGATAGGGAGAAAATTACATGATCCAAGGATTTTTTTAACCATCCAAAAATAATGATTTTCGACCTATTTTAAAAAATAGTCCAAATTCTAAAATATGTAAAATTGATCCAAGTACATTTTCACATGGAGCTCATGTTCAACGGTTCGGATCGACTGTTTGGCCTTTAGAAAAGAGGATATGAATTCATAGCACGGACAGATCCGCGGTTTGCAAAATATCATAGCCTCACTCTATATATATGTTTGATGATTATTAAAAACTGCTTAACATGTTAATTAATTGCTTTTCTCCTATATATAGCGAGCATAATTTACATTTCACTACGTTGGTTGAGAATGATCAAGCAACTATGATTTATGAAAGGCTAACTCAAGATAACCCAGAAGAAGGTAAAGAGGCTGTCCTGGGTGCTTGAAGTGGATTCGAAAGAATTTATTTTAATATCATCAACAACTTGCAGATATTGATTAAAACTTCATGAGCATTGGCCTCGCTCTTATTTAATTCCTCCATTCTCCTTCCATCAATTAGTATTGTAACAGAGCTAATAAATTAAGCAATATCATTATCATGTTATTTAGATATTGATGTTTTATTTATTTATTTATCTTTTCCTTCCATCCTATATTTATATGGTTTGGTTCTATATTTCTCAATTTTACAACAATAATGTAATATATAGTACTCTTTATTTATCTGCTGGATAAGTAATTAAATTTGATTAAGAAAATAGAAGTTTTAACTCAACTGGAATTGAATAGAATAAATGAAAAGCGAAGGTGATGCCAGCAAAGGGAAGGTTACAGATGTCCAAAGTTATCTTCAATCATGTTCTAAAGGCTTCGGTACTTGAAACAATAAGTGTTCATTAGATAGAATACGAGACTAATACCAGTATTAATTTCCCTCAATTGACGTAGCGACATTGAGATTTTATCGATGATAAATTTAGGGAAGAAACCTAACAGTAAGACAGAGTGTTTTTATAGAATCATTAGCGTGTCTCTGCCAGTATGCACTGTTCAAACCAGTATAAAATGACAGAATTTATCATGCTTACCGACAAAGTCCACATAATCTGCATTAATGCACCGTTTGAGTTTAGCTCCAGACCATCCGATCAGAATTCGGATCAATCCAGTCCATGCTTGTAATGCATGGTGCCCTTTATTATTCGTGCAGATTTAAATCGGACAGTCTCAATCTAAAATCAAAATGTGAACTCAGATGATCTGAATTCTGTCCGTATAGTCTCTGGTATTGCACTGCACCCACATGTAGCAAATAGAAGCCTGTTTGACTCTCTGTGTCGGCGTTTTTTTTTTGTTTCGATGAGAGAGAGAGAGAGACAAAGAGAGAGCCACAAAATTGATTTTATCTTTTTGTTGGACAAGCCAATAAGTTATGTTCCTAATTATTTTTTTCTTTAGGGCGTGTTCGGTTGCAGCCCGGGAAAGGGAATGGACACAGGAACGGATGAATAGTAAACAGCGGGTTACTGTTCACGTGGGAAAAAAAATTCAGTTCAACTGAATTTTTTTTTCCCGCGTGAACAGTAACACGCGGGATGGCAGCTGAATAGGCTCTTAAACTCTGGACTTTGAGTTGTTGTAAATTATGGACTCATATAATAGGACAAGAACCCAAAATCCAGTGCCTGAAAACTAATTTTGAATTTCCAGGTTACGAGTAGTTACCCTACACTAGGTCTGTCCATAACTCATTCATTTCAAATCTAAATCAAGTCAAATCAGTTCTAAATGAACCCAAATTTGATTTTCTATCTTTCCAAGTCAAATTCAAATAAGTCCAAGCTTCAGCCATAACCTGAAATGACCAAAATACCCCTTTTCATGAATAAAACTTCATAAATTCATGACAATATATATATATATATATATATATATATATATGTATATTTTCAAAAATCATGATTGTGCATTCTATATTATAACCAAACAGGCATATGAATTTCTCATGATGTTTAAAATAATTGAAATATTTCATTCTCTGCATAAGCATTATAATTTTCTCAAAACGAATACACACATATCATGCATGTATGTCTAAAGCAATCGAGAACCCCCAAATACATGTTTAAAATGACAACACATGAGCCCTTTTAGCTCCATTACTCAGTTCAAACCAAATAGGCACAAATCCTGGAATGAACGAGGTGTTCAGTTAGACCTGACAAGTCTTTCTGATGTAATTAACGGCGGGGGCTTGCACCCGTCGGGAGTTAAACGTCCCTACAATCAAATAATAAAACCCTGGCTGGCTGATCATGAATGTAGGTCTGGCTAAGGGTGAACTGGAAGGTATGCAAAAAGATGTCCAGCAATGCTCCGAGTTCGGTGCCCACTCATGTCTGACTAAGAGACTGGAGCACTGAACCCATGCGGGAGCATTCCCCCACAAATATAACAGCAACGTTAGCTAACCTAGCCTTGCGACTTTTTGCGCCCTACAAACTCTAGACGACTTTCATCTCTCGCTCTCGGCGACTACGATCACTCTTCCTTGTCGTAAAAAAATTCGTAAAAAATTCGAAATTAAGTTCGTAAAAAATTCGATTCAAAATTAATTCAAGCCAAACTTAGTTCGAAATTAATTCGAAATTAATGCATTATTGGATCAAAATATTTTGTATATATTTTATTTGGGAGTTCCACAATTCTTTTATAAATTATTTTGAAAACTTTTGTCCGGATCGGGGGTGTGACAAAACTTTTGTCCATCATCTTACAAACTTTTCCAAAATTTAGATTAACTAAAAATTACCCCTTAGCAAAATTTTAAAAATAATTGAGAAATTTCCTAGGATACGGACTCATGATAAAATTGCCTATTCAATTCCTATTTTTTATACTTGTCTAATTCGAGATATTTTAAAACTACCCGTCTTAAATTAATATGGCGAAAACCTACTTAAAATTACTCAATATTTTTTTTTCCCCGTTTAAATATTGATCCCTCCTTCAATCAAACTCTAGAGTTTATGACAAATAAGTATGTTAGTAAAATCCGTGTAGGAAGGGGTTATTGTACATGGATTATTGTTCAAATAAGTGTGTGTGTGTGTGTATATACATATATATATATATATATTTTCTTTCTTTAATTTTCTGTTACTTATTATTGCTTATTTAGGTAATGTGTAATTATTATTGCTTATTTCTCTTTTATTTTTCTTTTCGGTTTTGTAGGATTTTGGTTGGTTACTGTCCTCTTCGCCTTCGTTGGTTACTATCCTCTTCGCCACCCTCCCTTCGTAAATTCATATAAGATGCAATAATTTTTTTTCTTACGAAATTGATTTTTAGCGGTTCGTATAAAAGCCATAAAGATTCAATTAATTTTATGTATAAATTTTAATTGAGAATTTTTATTCTCTATTATGTATGTATGTATGTATGCACAAATATGTTGATCCTTGTATTTTTCATTGGAGATGCAATATTGTTGGAGACCTTTAACCAAGAGACATCATGTCATGGATCACATGCAAACTCCCTTTTTGATATGTTGGATCTAATACAACTTAGTATGTATGAAATTTCGTGCTAGAGTAGATCATAGCCATGAGTTTTGAGGATTTAGTAAATCCGTGTAGAAAGGGATTTTTCATTGGAGATGCGATATTGTTTGAGACCTTTAACCAAGAGACATCATGTCATGGATCACATGCAAACTCCCTTTTTGATATGTTGGATCTAATACAACTTAGTATGTATGAAATTTCGTGCTAGAGTAGATCATAGCCTTTTTGATATTGGGCCAAATCTTGATCACATGGTTACTAAGTGGTGAGGACATAATTTTTATACAAACATTGTATTGGATCTTGAGGAGTGCATGTTATGTGTTAGATCACATGAGATTGCATGTACAAAAGGCTATGTATATATATATGTTGCAAATGGCTATGTATTTATTTTTGCAAAAGGCTATGTATATACAAAATGCTATACATTTAGTTTTGCAAAAGACTATGTATATTCAATCTGAAATATATAATTATTGGCTAGCAAAAGTGGAGGCTAGCTAAAAAAAAAAAATTGGGTTCAGCAACCTTCCTACACGGATTTTAAATAAAAATCCATGTAGAAAGGTTGCTGAACCCGGTTTATTTATTTAATATTCTGTTTAGGAGAGCTACACGGATTTTTACTAAATATCCGTGTAGGAATACTCTTCCTACACGGATATTTAGTTAAAATCCGTGTAGCTCTCTTGGTTTTCCAGACGGCTCTTTATTAATAATCCGTGTAGGATTAGTGTAATCGTACACGGATAATTATCCGTGTGTAAATGGTGGACTTTCCTACACTATTATTGCACACGTTTGCAAATCCGTGTAGCTCTTCAGTTAAAGTCCGTGTACAAAAACACATTTTTGTAGTAGTGGGTACAACTAGAAACTTTGGTAAATAGATCATATGAAATAATTATTTTTGGCGATGCGCACAAGTAATTTGGGTCTACATATTTGCCCGCTTAATAAAGAAAATTTGACAGTTTCAAATTCCTAATAATTATTTCAAAATTTTGAATTTTTTTAAAAAAATAACGGAAAAATCTTTGCTGTACGACACGTGTCACGTATATCTTTATGAGTCGTATAATCCTCGGTACATTGTTTGAAACAAACGGCGCGAGGGTCCTTCCGGTGCAATATCTGACTGCACCTGGAACATATTTGAGTAATAGCTGACACGTACTTAATTCATTGTTTCCCAGTGATAACGACGTAATACTCAATTAAAGTTGCTTTCTCTTGTGAACCAAATCCAGCGAATATTTCAATCGATCCTCTCTCCGTCTCCCACTAGAAAATTAATTTATACGGACTCGGTGCACATTGGATGGATACACCTGCTTCAATTCTGTCATTTATGGAACCCACAATTCATTCTAATGTTTGCAAAGCACATACATTTTAGCCCATAGAAAGTGCACGTAATAAATATAGGAATCCTCTCTCCGTTCCCTTATATAATGCTGGCGCATCGAGTCCTAGCATCAGCTCACTCTTGCTTCGAAGATCTCTTCCTCTGATCTTATTTCGCTCCTTCGAAGCCTCTCGATCTCTTCCTCTGATCTTGTACCTCATCTCACCCTGTCATGGCGGCTGCTGTTGCAACCGACGTAAAGCTCGATGCTCTCCGCGCCGCTGTTGCGAAGCTCGTTCAGACCAGGTCCGCTGTTTCTTCTTTCTTGCTGTTGATCTCTCTTGTACATGTTATATGCCTTAACTCGAGGGTGAGATCTGTCGTGATCTTAATTTCTTATTTTATTTTACTTTATTGTTTTTCAGCGAGAATGAGAAGACTGGATTCATCAATCTCGTGAGTCGCTACTTGAGGTAGATCCGACGATTCTGAATTGTTTAAATTTCTATCGTCTGTTTTTTTTTCTTTTCCCTCCGTTTCTTTAATTGGAGTAAATGTATTCTCCAGTGGAGAGGCCGAGCAGATTGAGTGGAGCAAGATCCAGACTCCGACTGATGAAGTGGTTGTGCCGTACGACACCCTTGCCCCTGCACCAGAAGGTTCGATTTGAGAATTACTCTCGATAATAGCTTATGATTATTAATTTTTTTCCTATTCTAGCTGAATCTGAATAGAAATATTTATCTGAATGTGTTTGATTAAAAAAAAATCTTCTAGTTCTAGACCATGATGAAATGATGCAAAAATTTATTTATTTTTACTTATTTTTTAAGCCCTGGCTTTCAATTTTTGATCGACTCTTGTTTACAATCAATTTTATAACATATTTCAAAAAAACGAAATTATATCTTATTTACTTCAAATTAAAATCAATTTTGTAACATCTTTCAAACAAAAAAAGAAATTATATCTTATTTAGTCCAAATTTGATCCCTGTCCCAATGTGGATTCTGGAATGCATGCTTTATGGATCTCGGCACTGATCTGGGAAAAAAATGATTGTCTGATTAGCTGTTACTGTTCCTTTTTTGATTTTCCTTTTCTCTGTGCGTAGATCTCGAGGCCACAAAGAAGCTTCTGAACAAACTTGTGGTGCTTAAGCTCAATGGAGGCGTTGGGACCACTATGGGATGCACTGGACCCAAGTAAGTGAAACATTGATTTTAGTTGGTAGCTATCTTGATCCATGGAACTCAATAGTCATTTGAATAATTACACAAAAGTAATGTAAATCCAAATGAAGCTATCTGCATTTGGATTGTATAATTCGCTTTGGATTATTGCTCTATCTGTACGTAGCAAAGATGCACTACTTGATCCAGGACTTTAATTAGCAAGGAATTTGATTATTCCAATACATGCAAAAGGTGGTGTAGTTTCCCCTTACAAAAATAACACTCGAGTTATAAATATAAACTCTTAACCCTGCTGACTTTTTTAATCCAAATCTATCTGTGCAGATCTGTAATTGAAGTTTGTAATGGCTTCACATTTCTTGATTTGATTGTTATTCACATTGAGGTAACTCATATGGTTTTGATTAATTGTGTTTTTAGTTTTTCTTTGTTATATCAGAACTAAATGCTGAAAAATATTCTCTGCAGTCTCTTAACAAGAAGTACGGATGCAATGTCCCCCTGCTACTGATGAACTCTTTCAATACTCATGATGATACTCAGAAGGTAAGGTTACTGACATAATCAATTTTATGGTAAACTCCTTATAGCTGATTTGTTGTTCCTCACTTTGTGTTTGTTTTTGTTAGATCGTGGAGAAATACACCAACACTAACATTGAAATCCTCACATTTTACCAGGTCTGTACAGCATATGCTCAGATTTTTTGTCTTAATCTTTTCTTTTCTTTGTTTTTATTTTTGGTGGTCTATGTTGTGGTTTTATTAGTACAATGCATATTAAGAGACGTTAGACTTTTCAAAATAGTTCTAACAAAGCTTGTTTCTCCCTTTACAGAGCCAGTATCCCCGTATAGTTGTTGAGGACTTTTTGCCATTGTCATCGAAGGGTGTTACCGGAAAGGATGCCTGGTTAGTATTATGCTTTATTCCTTTCCTTTCCAAAATATGCAATTTACAAGACGTATTGGCAATAATTGTAGTTTTAGTTATTTGACTTGAAATGGAGCTTCAAAATCCCTTCTCTTGTAGACTTCTGATTGCCAATATCAAAAGTAATTTATATAATCTTATTACGTTGGAGGAACTAAGATAATTTTGATGGTATTTTGACATGTATAAACTCATTATGAAATTTCTTGTGTTGGACCTTTTATGTCCCTTATAAAATCAAAGTAAAGAAAAGAATACGCTGGTAATTCATATGTTTACTATAATTTTCTGTACTCACTTCAATGTTTAGGTACCCTCCTGGCCACGGCGATGTGTTCCCAGCACTGTCAAACAGTGGCAAGCTTGATGCGATGCTTTCCCTGGTATGGTGGCTTGGGCAGCAATTTTTTTATTTACTAAATACATGTACAAGCACTGTAGCTTGACATTAATTATAAGTTGATCCTTTGGCAGGGCAAGGAGTATGTTTTTGTTGCTAACGCAGACAACATAGGAGCAATAGTTGACTTTAGTATGCTTTTTAACACCTTCAGTCCATATTTTCTCCACTCAGTTTCGATTGGCATAAATTAATTTTGGCTAATTGTTTGCTGTATTTTTTTACTAAATCCTGCAGAAATCCTGAATCACCTGATCAACAACCAGAATGAGTACTGCATGGAGGTATATAAATAATTTTTCATCTTTAATTTGTTAGCCTGACTGAAGGTTTTAGGATATTGAATTATTAGTCTTTCTGTGCGTTAGGTAACTCCCAAAACTTTGGCTGATGTGAAAGGTGGAACCCTCATCTCATATGAGGGAAGAGTTCAGGTACAATTCCTATTGTTTCAAATTTCTTGCCAAAATTAAACTTAGCCTTATTTTTAAGTAAAATTAGAATAATTTGGTTCTCTCTAAAGTTTCCTTGTATGCAATCTTTTTCAGCTTTTGGGGATCGCACAAGTTCCTGATGAACATGTAAGTCTAAATCAAGATAATAATTATCAAGTTTCTTTTCATTATCTTGATATAAACTCGGCCTTTTGAATACCGACTGACATTTAACTCTTGTAAATTAGGTTAACGAGTTCAAGTCGATTGAGAAGTTCAAGATTTTCAACACCAACAACTTGTATAGCCCTTTAATATTTCTACTTTCCACTTGTCAATTGAAATCAACCCCTCATTTTTAACTGTAGCTTATTTATATAATAGGTGGGTGAACTTGAAGGCTATTAAGAGGCTTGTTGAAGCTGATGCTCTTAAAATGGAAATCATTCCCAACCCTAAGGTACTTTCCATTTTAATGCATGTGTTGCTTTAAAATTGGTTTTTTAGAAACGTTGATCTCATTAAGTTAGAAATATAAATTTTAGGAAGTTGAGGGTATCAAGGTTCTTCAATTGGAAACTGCAGCTGGTGCTGCAATTCGGGTACTTTTTAGACCTTGTTCTGTAATTTTCTAGTGAAAGTATTTTTTTTTTTTTCCTTTATCATGTTTAACTCTCCTTACTTTGAATCAGTTCTTTGACAATGCAATTGGTGTCAATGTGCCCCGTTCCCGCTTCATTCCAGTAAAGGCTATCCCAGATTTGCTGACTGGTACACCTGAAATAGAAACAACAAAAGAAGTGTCACACCAGCTCTTGCCATGTTGTGTGAAAGCAATGCAAGAAGGTTTGTTTACATAATACAATAATTTGAAGTTATGTTTTCTGTAGTAAAGTGCTTATGAATGAGAATTATCACCATAGTTATGAATTATAAATATTTCATTTGTTACAGGCAGTCCAGAGCAAACCAAGGAAGCTTGTGGTCTTTTCTTTTGGTGCTTGTCCAACAACATTGAATGCTACAGGCAGTGGGTACAAAACTAGTAATCACAGAATTTCTGTGGTCCTTTTTATGGACTCCCAAGTTTTAATATTTACAAGGAAGAACCCTTTGATGTTCATTTTGTGTTTGTAGGAAGAGCTTCACATGAAAAATTTGGATGCTAGTGTGGTTGTTCTGAGCAGACTCATGATTGACTGGAATGAACTTCACATACAACTCTCCCGTGATGCTCTTATGGAGACTCTTAGTAATATATCGGCCAAGGTAGAAGCATTACGATGATCTACAGATCTAATATGTCCATTGAATAAATTTAAAAAAAAAATACTGAAAAAAAATAAATTGCTTTGCATTTACAGACCGATGAAGCAATTCCAGAGACAACCTGTCCAGCCAAGCAAACTGTACTGAAAAAGGTATACGTGCTCTGCTCGGATATCTTGGCCGCTCTACCCAATGGAGGAAGACCATGGGGACTGACTTTAACATATGATGAGATAAAGCAGTGTGAGGAGTGGGCGAAGGACGGAATTGAACAGATCCATAATAGCGAGGACATTCAAAAATTTGAAAAGGATCGTATGGACAAACGGGTTAAGGTCTATAATTGTGCGATAACATTCTAGGTAATTTAGCGATCTTATTGACTCTATTTTAATTATGATAATTTATTATAGGATGAAGTTGAGATGGTCCAGCACTCAATGCATGCATGGGGGCGCGATATGCTTGATCTTGTCTTTCCTATCAAGGAGATGGAGTCGGAGGAAGAATTCAAATGGGAGTTTGAAAAAGAAATACTATCCCCACCACCAGGTTTTTGCGCTCTCCATATCTAAGTATCTTCAGCATTTATTTCTATTTTAAATATGTTATTTTGGCACTGTTAATCAACTATTCAGCATTTGTTAGCTAATTACAATGTTCAAAAGAGAAAAAAGTTTAAACCTTAATTCTTTTGGTGTAGCTCGGAGACGTCCGGTATTCCAGTCCCCACCAAGCCTTCCGTCTGATTCTGATGACTTTAAGCTTAAGGAGGCAGATTTTAAGCTTCCGATTGAACTCGATTCTGATAAGGATCTGCCAGAGTTTGAAATTCTCAAGGATTTTAGCCTTTCGTCCGATTCTGATGACTTTAAGCATAAGGAGGCAGACTTTAAGCTTCAGATTGAATTTGATTCTGATAAGGATCTGCCAGAGCAAGAGTTTGAATTTAATCTCAAGGATTTTGGATATGATTCTGGTTTTGAGTTTGGATGTGATTCGGAATAGATTTGTTTGAGCCCATTTGTAGATGTTTTTACTTTTGTTTGAATATAAATGACTGTAATCTGGTCACCAGATTATACTTTGTAGTACCTAAGTTTGAATCTAATGACTCTATAGATAGATTCTGCTGCTGCTTTTTTATGCAAGTTTCCTTGGTTTCTATGCATTTCAATTTCAAGCCATAATTCTAGAATTTCAACGACTTGATTGACTGAAAAAACTATAGTTTTTTCAATTACAGGAATTTATCTCTAAATTATTTCTATAATTTTGTTTTTCAACTGAAAAGAACGAATTCAGAAAACTTTTTTGTTTTGTTTGATCAGTGGGTATGAAGTCAGAAAACTTTTTGTTTGAAGAGAAATTCAGCGGCTCTGAGTTTGTGCAGCTGTCTCTCCTCCGATTCGAGTTTGTGCAGCCGCCTCTCCTCCGCAATCCGCAATCCGCACCTGACGTACTCAGCGGCTCAGCGAATACCTCAGCAGCTCAGCGACTTCTTCGAATTCGAATTTACTGTCCAAAATGCTTAAATTCCAGACAAATTCCAGCAGCATTCACTGTCTCAATTCAATTTTCGAACCATTAACCAACCGAATCGAATTAGTTCGAACTGCAACGAATCAAACTCGAACCTAACACATCAGTTCGAAACCCTTTTCGATTTCGAACCAATTCGATTGAAATCTTCACGGACTCGAATTCGAACTTGATCAGATTCGATTTGGTTTGGTTCGTTTGCAGCCCTAATCCTGCCCCAAGTGAAATGTATCGTCCATAATCTCGGTTTGTATGAGAAAAAAATTACTGTAGCTGGCCGTTATCGTCCATAACGGCCAGCTACAGTGTTTTTTTTAACGCGTTAGTTAGTGCTAATCTAATTTCGCTAATCTGGCCGTTGTCAATAATCATGTCCAGTGGACGTTGTCAAAAATCACGTTTTTCCTAGTTTTTCAAATTCTACGCAAAACCTTCTCCAAAACCGATATTTTTTTTATTTATATTCTTATTAATAAAATTTTTGGTGAGCTAATTGCTCAAGGTGTCTTTTATAAATTATTTTGAAAATATTAAGGGTTATTTTTTTTGTTTGGTCCGTTATTATAACACCAATATATTTTTTAATTTTAGATGATAATATATGGTATATTGTTTTGAGATTCAAATTTTAATGCGGGATCCAATTTCAAATTGCAAATATAAAATCAAAATTATATTTTAGTACATAATTTCTGTGGTGAATCATAAATCTAGCCAGCTCATTGCCATCTCCTGTGGAAGATGATGAATTGAGAACTGATATAATTAAATATAAGATTACGATAACTACTTCCAAGTCAATATTATGTGAGGAATAAAGATATATTTGCTATATCTAGGGGTCACCTGTATGTACATGTCACTGCGGATGTTTAGCATCTTCTTATTAAATAATTTTCTTATATTAGTTTTCACTATTAAAAAAGGAAAAGCGCCCAGTATATGCAATGGAATGTTTTCAGCAGAATTTTTTGTTTTGGAATTGTATTAAATATTTTGTTCAGAAGAAGAAAAATAAAAGTAAAAAAAAATTAATGTTACAGAAGGAACCGAATCATTAATTTTTTTTTTGGGAATTTGTACGCACATGGAAATCCTTGGCCACTAAAAATGCCGAGACAATAATTTGGGTCCCTTGTACCGAGAACTCTGATCCCTCCATAGTCTCGTAAAGTATGTAAAATTCTCTATATTAAATTTATTGCTAATTCCATTTGGCTTACAATAGAGAAATAATTATTTGTCCTTACAAATTGATGAATTTAATATTTTTCTTACGCATACTACATATTTTATATTTTTTAATAATGGATAAAACTAGAACTTTATAAATTTAAAATGAATTTTAGTAGAAAAGACAATAAATTAGATAAATTTGTGAGTTTTTAAAATTTAGAAAGATAAATGTGATATTATGAATTTTAGGAGGAAGATGTGCAATTTTGAGATGTATGAAAGGTACACGTGAAATTTCCCTCTTTATTCAATGCTACATACAAAAAAAAAAAAGAAAATTTCACTTGTACCTTTCATAAACTTCAAAATTACATACTTTTCTCTCAAAATTTCAAATTATGAATCTCTTCCTCTAAACTTCAAAAACTCACAAATTTACTCATTTTATTATTTTTTATATTAAATCTCATTTTAAATTTATAAAATATCCATTTTGTCATTTATTAAAAGCATATAAAATTTATAGTCTGTTTAAGGAAAATATTAGTCTTATATTTGATTGATTTTCGATGGCAAATGGTTCATTTGTTTTTACTCCTGACACGTACACAGTGACATTTAGAGGAACGTGTTGCATCTGACACCCATCGAACTCAAATTCGAGTTTGGTGGGTTCCTCTACCGTCTAATCTATTTTAAGATGAGAGCAGCTTGGGTCCGATGCCCATCGGACGCAAACTAAGTTCGATGGGTTCCATAACCGTCCGATTTACTTTAAGATCTGTGTGCATTACTTTAATATCCGTGCGCATTTGCTTTAATATCCGTGTGCATGATTCTTAAAGCGAATCAGACGGTTATGATACCCATCGGACCCAAATTTGAGTCCGATGGGCATCAGACCCAAATTTGTCCCTTTTAAGATATGTGCGTGTCACTTCAATACATGTGCATGTTCGCTTTAAGATTCGTGTTGATCTAAAATGCACATATTTTAAAGCGGACCACACAGTAGAGGAACTTAGACTCAAATTTGAGTCTGATACTCTGATGGGATTTTTACGTTTTTTATAAAGAGCAAAATGGGTATTTTATAATTACAATGAGTTTTAATATAAAAAAACAATAAAATGGATAAATTTGTGAGTTTTTGATGTTTTAAAGAGAAAATACGTAATTTTGAAGTTAGAGGGGATAATACGTAAATTTGAAGTTTTTGAGGGGTATACATAAATTTCCCCAAAAAAAATCAGATCCGTATCCTGTTACTACAGAGTATAGGCCTCATTTTACGGTTTGAGATTAAATCTCAGCCAGTTCGAGATTCGGGGACATAGGCACTGGGGCAGTATTATTGGGCTTTGAGTCCGATGGGCATCAGACCCAAATTTGTCCCTTTACGCACGGTTCACTTCATACCTCAGTCCGTTTATCGATTCGTATTCCTCCACCCTACGCCTTGCCGAAAACTTTCTCCCTTTTCTCTGTGAAGCTCTGAATCTCCTCTCCGCTCTCCTCCGCAAAAGAGATCTAATTGAGGAGCGAGATAATGAATATCTGGACATCTACGCACTCCTACTCGATTGCTTGGGTCGCCTGTTGCCTGTTTTGGAAGGGGAACCCTACATGTTGCACTTTCAAAGAATCCAATTTGTGCGGTGCTTGATATATACTGAGAAGTACGAAAAAGCTGAGGCTGAGGCGGTCCTGCTTCTAGAAGACCTAATATCTGCTCTTTCTCCAGTTGGAAAGGTTTCCGGATCGAAGAAAGGGAAGGGCAAGGTTAAGGGTGCTGAACCACAGATGTTGTTCCCGGATCCAGAAATTGTTGGTACTGATTGTTCAGGGATCACTACATTGGCAATAGATATAATTATTTCTCTCTGCAAATGTGCATTTAACTGCAAATCAAAAAGACCAGAGGCTTATTTAAGGATTTTGGCTCTTGTTGAGCAAGTGCAGCCTTGGATTCGGTAAAGTAGTCTATCCCTCCAAATTACTGCTCTTTATCATTTCACAAGTAGCAAAAGAACATTCTGGTCTACTGTTATCCACTGAGATGATTGAACTGAGCAAACAATAGCCTTTCTTTTCTATTTTGGTATTTCTTTGAAGGCCAATTAGGTCAATCTTTTTTACCCTTTGGACCTTGTAGTTATTGGTTATATTTCTTAACTTCAATGGTCGCGGCGACGGTTTCTTTAGACCAGAATGCGGTCTCCGTCAAGGCTGCGCATTGTCGCCGTACCTATTCATCTTAGGCATGGACCTACTGTCAAGAGGTTTCCAATACATGGTGCAGGCAAAACAAATTGAAGGTGTCAGAATCTGTCACTCAGCCTTACCAATCACGGACTGCCTTTATGCCGACGATCTGTTGATCCTGGGTAAGGCCACTGTAGGGGAGGTGGATCTCATCATGAGGAACCTAGCAGCTTTTACAATGGTGTCCGGACAGCAAATTGGACCAGAGAAAAGCGCGATCTGGTTCAGCCGTCCAATAACTGAGCAAGAGAGAGATGAGCTGGCGGCTATAATGATGGTGCCAGCGATAAACCCAGCAGCTAAGTACCTGGGGGCTCCAATAGGGGAGGGCAAGCAGGCCTATGATTTCCTCATTGAATTCTTCTCCAGGCGCCTCAATGCGTGGAAAGGAAGGTTTCTCTCACAAGCTGGAAGGATTGTGCTCATAAAGGCGGTACTAAGCTCAGTCCCTATATACTACATGGCCACTGCTAAAATACCGACACGGGTGATAGCTGCGTTAAACAGTCTCACAAAGAGGTTTTTCTGGGGCAAGGTGGATCAACAGAAATATATGGCATATATCTCTTGGGACCGTATAACTAGGCCAATCTGTGTAGGTGGTTTGGGTATTCGCGATTTGGGGAGGATGAATGAGGCAATGCTGGCAAAATCACTATGGAAATTAGCATCCAACTCGCAATCGCAATGGGTCATGCTTGTCAGGGCAAAGTACCTCCCGCGATCACATCTGTGGCTGTCTAAGCGGATCTACAAATGTACAATTTTCTGGCGTGCTCTGATGACTATGAGAGGTAAGCTCCTACCACTTGTTCACTGGAAGTTGGGAAATGGGGAGCAGTGTCTTGTGTTTGGTGATCCATGGTTCCCGGGTAGCACTAATCAGGACTTGCCTGTGCCAAGGCGGACAAGCATGAGGGTCTGTGAACTAATTGAGACAGACACGGGTGCCTGGAATGTGGAGCTCCTAATCTCTTTGTTTGGGTACTCGACCTGCCTAACCATCGTGAACCATGTCAGACCCGTAAACCCGTTAGCGCGATCAGATGTCCTGATTTTCTCCCTCACCCAAAGTGGACTGTTCTCTGTAAAGGCCATGTACCACAAACTAGATGAGGCAGTTAATCAAACTGGTGCAGGAGACAAGGAGCTGTGGAAAGCAGTTTGGAAGAAAGGCGATGTGGCACCTCGGGTGAGGATTTTCCTGTGGAGATTGATCAACAATGGCCTACCACTGACCAACACCCTGGCCAGAAGAGGAGTTAGGATTGAGAATAGGTGTTGTACGTGTGGGGAGGATCAAGAGGATGAGAGACATCTCATGTTGGACTGTTCTTTCTCGAGGACCTGCTGGTTTGGGGTGCCGGTTCACATCAGAGCTCACATGTTGCAGGGAACGGTAAAGGAGGTGTGGGATTTCCTCCGTAAACATACCTGTGAGGACCAGTGGACGGATTGCTTGAATGTCATGTGGGCTATTTGGCGTAGTAGAAATGACATGATTTATAATGCCAAAATTCCCTCTGACAGTCAATTCAGAAGTTACCTTCGTGCAATTACTGGTGAATCGGAGCTCCTTCGTACCGGGACACCAAAACCAGTGGTACAGCTTTCATCTCAGGGACCACTGGAGGTCCCAGCGTTAAGTTGTTATTCTGATGGTTCCTGGTCAAATAACTGGGAGGGTGGAATTGGGTATGAGATCAGGCAAGGCGCGCAGCTAATCCTATACCACTCGGCCGGGGTAGAAGCTTGCTCCCCTATGCAAGCAGAAGCAACTGCTATCCTTCGGGCCACTGAACAGGTTCTGACAATGGGGATCTCTTCCTGCGTGTTCTATACTGATAACCAGCAGTTGGCTAATGCAGTTTCCATGCTAAAGCCCCCACTGGATACTGATTGGTCAGCATTTGCAGAAACATACAAGGTCTGGGAAATTCACAAGTTGCACCCTGGCTTCAGCTGCTGTTTTACTAGCCGATGTCAAAATGATTTGGCGGATGGACTGGCAAAAATGGGAAGGCGACAGGGTTGGAATGAAACTGGCTATACTTTACCTACTTTTAATCTATGTTGTATTTAGACAGCTAGTTTAGTTTGGTTAGTCGATGCGGATTTAAACTACATTCTGTAATGGGACTTGTTTTGTTCAATGGAATACAAGCCTCCGGGCAAGTGTAATTCCAACGATTAGTTTTCACATGAGAATTCAAACGATTTGTCAACAATGATAAGGATGTAACAGAAAAGTAAACATGAGAATTAAAGATTACAAAGCAACTGAAAAGTAAACATGGAAAATATTTTGACATGACTCGTCTATTAATTATAGTCAAAGGATTTATGAATTATTTGCAAATAATTTATTTTTTATTTTTTGTGATGGCGAACCGGACGACAAATTATTCATGAATAATTTATGAATTTTACAAACTTTTTTCGAATTTTACAAACTTTTTTCGAATTTTACGAATTACTTGCAAACATTTTTTTTTGCTCCTTTGTGGGATTGAGATCTTCGGTCCGGTTAATTCCGAATCATTCTCGAATTATATCCGAATTGTTTTCGATTCACTAATTTTTTATTCCGCCAAACCAAACCCGAATAATTCAATACTACCAATCAGAAATGTCCAAAATTCATAAAATTGTAAACCTCACCAAACTTTTATAATTATTTTTTTATGAACAAACTTTAATAATTATTATAAGCAAGGTTCTAAATAGCGCGCTATAGCGTTTTCAGACCATAAAAGCTATGACGCTATCGGTGCTATTTCGCGCTATTGGTGCTATAGCGCGCTATTTCGCGCTATAGCGGCGCTATTTGGGCATAGCGCTGTTTTTTCAGCCATCCCGCTATGACGCGATAAATGCTATTTAAACCTTTGATTATAAGCATAGAAGTGTTGAGAATAAAGCTAGCATGAGCTATGCTCAGCAAAAGACTTGGTGTATACATGCAAAATTTAAAATTTTCAAATTTATATTAGTATAAAGTCAAGCGGTCAAAAAATGAAGCTTCTTAAATATTTTAATACACTCATTTTTCATCATTTTTTTACCTCTTGACTTTGTACTAAATGGATTCAAAAAATTTAAAAATTTACAAGTACAAGCATCACTCATGAAATTGATCGATTTAAGCCAACTGATAGATTCTATAATTATGATCATTAAGCTCTCTTGGTGAGCACAACACACATTAGCTTTGCTCAAGTGTTGATAGGGTTCAAATACCTCTATTTTTTCCTCTCCATCACATCTTCATTTTTTAAATGTTAACAACTTAAAATTTAAAGCTCAAATATTAAAATAAAATCGTCAGTTTTGATTTATATCATTATTTTCTATGTATATATAAAAGATTATAACATTTTAACTTTGTTTTGATTGGTATCAAGAGCTTGCAAAAATACATCGATATAGATAAATTATGGACATTGATTTTTCAACTTATTTATTCATATAAAAACAAAACTAAAATGTGATAAAAAAAATTATGTACGCATAGAGAAAAAAAATATATATTACATCTAATGGTTTTATTTTGATATTTGAATTTTTAAAATTAAAAGTTATTAATATTTTAAAAATGAAGATATTTGAACCTTAACTTCTAAAATTAACACAAATTTTAATGTAATTTTTTTTAACATTATAAATATACTAGACTATTTTTTCACTATGTACTTACCCGTGAGTTCATATGTGATTACGGATGTTTAGCACAAGGAAAGAGTAAAGTACTAGTACATATAAAAATAATTAAAAAACACAGCTAATCTAATTAGGCGATTAAGCAGCTATTGACAGCGATTAATCTGACAATCTTGACAACACTTTCTTTTCTTAAAGAGGCGTACCTTAAACTATTACAAAAATAGAAATGTGCTTCACATACGTGTTAACTTATTTTGAGTTAGTTGAATGGAGAGCAGCTTGGGTCCGATGCCCATCGGACTCAAATTGAGTTCGGTGGGCTCCATAACCGTCCGATTCAGTTTAAGATATGTGCGCGTAGCTTTAATATCAGTGGGTATTCGCTTTAATATCTGTGGGCACGGATTCTAAAGCGAATCAGACAGTAATGAAATCTATCGGACCCAAATTTGTCCCAGTTGGATGCTCACCAGTCATATCATAAAATCAAATTTCATTTGAATTTTAAAATGTCAAATGCACTGTCATTGCATATATATATATATCTACGCACCTTTGTTAATAATTGCAAACACATCTTACCTATCTCACCTTTACAAATATCGAAGCCTAGTTCTTTGTAAATCACCCATTTACTCGATGCATCAACTAATAACCCTTTTGTAAATTGGAATTGAAGAAATGGGAATGAACAAGAGGGAGATATGGAGGTTTATCTACTTATTATTTCTGGGTCAAATCGTCTCCTTCTCCCTTGCTATTACCAGCTTTACCTCCTCTCTCATTGCAGATCTTGGTTTCCATACTCTCTAATCCTCTTATTCCAATCTAATTCTCTATTATTTACCTAATTTATTATCCTTATACTTACTTTTTTTGGCATAAGTAGGGGCTGATGCACCTCTCACACAATCTTTCTTCACATATCTATCGCTGTCCATAGTCTATGCTCCCATTCTCTTGTGCCGTCGCCACAAGTTGCTAGTATAGTTTTTTATTTTATTTTTCAATCTTTCAATTTTATAGTTTTTGTTAGAAAAGAATTAGATTTGATTTAATTGGGAGAGCTAAATTGCAGGTACCTTGGTATTGGTACATTGGGTTGGCTTTTGTTGATGTACAGGCAAATTTTCTTGGTATGAGTATCTGTCATTCTTTAATATTATTAATTAAATTGTTTTTGTCTTTTTTTTTTGTGAAAAAACTAGCAGAAGCTGCCAGCTGCATTTTATTAATCAAACAGAGGAAAGTTTTTACATTGTATCCCTGCCTAATGCCAGAAAATTGCAATGTTCTCAGCAAAACTTCAACCACTGTCTCATTTCCTGTAAACATCTATTTGCCAGCAGTTTCGGATCTAATCTCTCATTTCTAAAAATTACACCATTTTGATGCTTCCAAATGTGCCAAGAAGTACATAAGAAGCACCCCGCCCAGTCCCTTCGCTTCATCACCCGCTGTGACCTTACCATTTTCCAGGATTCAAGCCAAATATTCTGAACTGAGTTTGCAATCTTCATTATCGGTCTAGTCAGGCCACACGCAACATGAAACCACACAGCCACTGCATAGGGGCATAGGTACACAAGATGTAGCGCTGATTCTACCAGACAGTTCTGACAGGCCACACAATGTGCCTCAATATGAAAACCTCTCTGCCTCATAACATCTCTTGTCAAAATCTTACCCTGCAGCACGAGGTAACCAAATATTCTGGCAGTAGGTTGAGCCCTGCATGACCATACAAACCGAAAACCCCATTTTATCTCCCCCCCCCCCCCCCCCCCCCCCCCCGCCCCCACCCACCAGTGATTGTTCTGTATAGTGACTTTGACGAATATGCCCCTGAATTCTCCCATTTCCAGAATATTTTAAATTGTTTTTGTCATATGACAAAACAAATTTGATCTGTTTACACTTTACAGTTATGAAGGCATATCAATACTCATCAATTACAAGTCTGACACTATTAGATTGCTGGACAATTCCATGGGTGATGATTCTGACATGGATTGTTCTGAAAACCAGATATTCTCTGTGGCAGTTTATTGGTGCAGGCATTTGTGTGGTAGGTCTTGTTCTTGTGCTCTTATCTGATGTCGGTGTGTCTGGTGGTGGAGGTAATTAATCACATTTATACAAAATAGATTCTATATTATTATAATTATTTTCACCAAAGGATATTTAAATTGGTATTTTATTGGATTTGAGGTAGGTGGAAGTAGACCTCTTTTGGGTGATGCTCTTGTCATTGCTGGTACATTATGTTATGCTTTAAGTAATGTGACCGAGGTAATTCATTTGTGCCGTTACTTCTAAAAGCTTCTTCATTGCTAAATTATGTAATTAATTTTTCTGAAATGAAATTTGGCAGGAGTTTTGTGTAAAGAAGAAAGATAGAATAGAAGTGGTCGCAATGCTTGGGGTCTTTGGGGTCATAATCAGTGTGCTTCAAATGTATATATCCTTTATGCTGTTACATAAAAATGTGGAGGTTTTGTATTGATCTTGTTTTACCTTGCATCAAATTGTCAGATCGATTTTTGAGAAAAAGAGTCTCGAAGAAGTCAAATGGACCCCCACTATGGTAGGCTATAATACGCAAAGATATTGAATTAGCATGACTAATTAATAATATATAGAGCTTATATATACTTATAAAGAACTGATGCATGTTTATGTTGCTGTTTCAGATATCGCTGTTTGCAGGATTTGCTGCTTCAACATTTTTATTCTATACTATTGTTCCTTTTGTTCTCCAGGTTAATTCAATTTTATTTACTCAAAATAAAACAGATAAAGAAAAAAATGACTGAAGAAATAATTAAAAAATATCATTTATAGTTTGATCTAATTTTAATAATGCAGATGAGTGGGGCAACAATTTTTAATCTGTCTCTACTAACATCTGACATGTGGGCTGTGCTCATTCGCGTCTTCTTTTATCATCAACAAGTCAGTTCCTTGCACTTCATTTATTATTAACTTTAAAAGTCATCATCTAGGCTTCTAATGTTTGAAAAATGAAAATATTGCAAATAGGTGGATTGGTTGTACTGTCTAGCTTTTGGGGTGGTTGCAATTGGATTGATCATCTATTCACTCAAGTAAGCCAAATTAAACTTGAATATGAACTTCAATTTAACTTTAACAGAACATTTACATATGGAGTGAGTCTACAACACTTTGCAAAGCGGCAAAGCGCGTAACGATTTGTGCTATGGATCAATATCTTCGTTTACAAAATTCGAATAATCGATCGGAACCATTCAAGATGATCTCCTTATGAAAATACTTGGAGACCAAATTTTACATTTTTCAGAAATTATTTATTATTTTTTAGATAGGGAGAAAATTACATGATCCAAGGATTTTTTTAACCATCCAAAAATAATGATTTTCGACCTATTTTAAAAAATAGTCCAAATTCTAAAATATGTAAAATTGATCCAAGTACATTTTCACATGGAGCTCATGTTCAACGGTTCGGATCGACTGTTTGGCCTTTAGAAAAGAGGATATGAATTCATAGCACGGACAGATCCGCGGTTTGCAAAATATCATAGCCTCACTCTATATATATGTTTGATGATTATTAAAAACTGCTTAACATGTTAATTAATTGCTTTTCTCCTATATATAGCGAGCATAATTTACATTTCACTACGTTGGTTGAGAATGATCAAGCAACTATGATTTATGAAAGGCTAACTCAAGATAACCCAGAAGAAGGTAAAGAGGCTGTCCTGGGTGCTTGAAGTGGATTCGAAAGAATTTATTTTAATATCATCAACAACTTGCAGATATTGATTAAAACTTCATGAGCATTGGCCTCGCTCTTATTTAATTCCTCCATTCTCCTTCCATCAATTAGTATTGTAACAGAGCTAATAAATTAAGCAATATCATTATCATGTTATTTAGATATTGATGTTTTATTTATTTATTTATCTTTTCCTTCCATCCTATATTTATATGGTTTGGTTCTATATTTCTCAATTTTACAACAATAATGTAATATATAGTACTCTTTATTTATCTGCTGGATAAGTAATTAAATTTGATTAAGAAAATAGAAGTTTTAACTCAACTGGAATTGAATAGAATAAATGAAAAGCGAAGGTGATGCCAGCAAAGGGAAGGTTACAGATGTCCAAAGTTATCTTCAATCATGTTCTAAAGGCTTCGGTACTTGAAACAATAAGTGTTCATTAGATAGAATACGAGACTAATACCAGTATTAATTTCCCTCAATTGACGTAGCGACATTGAGATTTTATCGATGATAAATTTAGGGAAGAAACCTAACAGTAAGACAGAGTGTTTTTATAGAATCATTAGCGTGTCTCTGCCAGTATGCACTGTTCAAACCAGTATAAAATGACAGAATTTATCATGCTTACCGACAAAGTCCACATAATCTGCATTAATGCACCGTTTGAGTTTAGCTCCAGACCATCCGATCAGAATTCGGATCAATCCAGTCCATGCTTGTAATGCATGGTGCCCTTTATTATTCGTGCAGATTTAAATCGGACAGTCTCAATCTAAAATCAAAATGTGAACTCAGATGATCTGAATTCTGTCCGTATAGTCTCTGGTATTGCACTGCACCCACATGTAGCAAATAGAAGCCTGTTTGACTCTCTGTGTCGGCGTTTTTTTTTTGTTTCGATGAGAGAGAGAGAGAGACAAAGAGAGAGCCACAAAATTGATTTTATCTTTTTGTTGGACAAGCCAATAAGTTATGTTCCTAATTATTTTTTTCTTTAGGGCGTGTTCGGTTGCAGCCCGGGAAAGGGAATGGACACAGGAACGGATGAATAGTAAACAGCGGGTTACTGTTCACGTGGGAAAAAAAATTCAGTTCAACTGAATTTTTTTTTCCCGCGTGAACAGTAACACGCGGGATGGCAGCTGAATAGGCTCTTAAACTCTGGACTTTGAGTTGTTGTAAATTATGGACTCATATAATAGGACAAGAACCCAAAATCCAGTGCCTGAAAACTAATTTTGAATTTCCAGGTTACGAGTAGTTACCCTACACTAGGTCTGTCCATAACTCATTCATTTCAAATCTAAATCAAGTCAAATCAGTTCTAAATGAACCCAAATTTGATTTTCTATCTTTCCAAGTCAAATTCAAATAAGTCCAAGCTTCAGCCATAACCTGAAATGACCAAAATACCCCTTTTCATGAATAAAACTTCATAAATTCATGACAATATATATATATATATATATATATATATATATGTATATTTTCAAAAATCATGATTGTGCATTCTATATTATAACCAAACAGGCATATGAATTTCTCATGATGTTTAAAATAATTGAAATATTTCATTCTCTGCATAAGCATTATAATTTTCTCAAAACGAATACACACATATCATGCATGTATGTCTAAAGCAATCGAGAACCCCCAAATACATGTTTAAAATGACAACACATGAGCCCTTTTAGCTCCATTACTCAGTTCAAACCAAATAGGCACAAATCCTGGAATGAACGAGGTGTTCAGTTAGACCTGACAAGTCTTTCTGATGTAATTAACGGCGGGGGCTTGCACCCGTCGGGAGTTAAACGTCCCTACAATCAAATAATAAAACCCTGGCTGGCTGATCATGAATGTAGGTCTGGCTAAGGGTGAACTGGAAGGTATGCAAAAAGATGTCCAGCAATGCTCCGAGTTCGGTGCCCACTCATGTCTGACTAAGAGACTGGAGCACTGAACCCATGCGGGAGCATTCCCCCACAAATATAACAGCAACGTTAGCTAACCTAGCCTTGCGACTTTTTGCGCCCTACAAACTCTAGACGACTTTCATCTCTCGCTCTCGGCGACTACGATCACTCTTCCTTGTCGTAAAAAAATTCGTAAAAAATTCGAAATTAAGTTCGTAAAAAATTCGATTCAAAATTAATTCAAGCCAAACTTAGTTCGAAATTAATTCGAAATTAATGCATTATTGGATCAAAATATTTTGTATATATTTTATTTGGGAGTTCCACAATTCTTTTATAAATTATTTTGAAAACTTTTGTCCGGATCGGGGGTGTGACAAAACTTTTGTCCATCATCTTACAAACTTTTCCAAAATTTAGATTAACTAAAAATTACCCCTTAGCAAAATTTTAAAAATAATTGAGAAATTTCCTAGGATACGGACTCATGATAAAATTGCCTATTCAATTCCTATTTTTTATACTTGTCTAATTCGAGATATTTTAAAACTACCCGTCTTAAATTAATATGGCGAAAACCTACTTAAAATTACTCAATATTTTTTTTTCCCCGTTTAAATATTGATCCCTCCTTCAATCAAACTCTAGAGTTTATGACAAATAAGTATGTTAGTAAAATCCGTGTAGGAAGGGGTTATTGTACATGGATTATTGTTCAAATAAGTGTGTGTGTGTGTGTATATACATATATATATATATATATTTTCTTTCTTTAATTTTCTGTTACTTATTATTGCTTATTTAGGTAATGTGTAATTATTATTGCTTATTTCTCTTTTATTTTTCTTTTCGGTTTTGTAGGATTTTGGTTGGTTACTGTCCTCTTCGCCTTCGTTGGTTACTATCCTCTTCGCCACCCTCCCTTCGTAAATTCATATAAGATGCAATAATTTTTTTTCTTACGAAATTGATTTTTAGCGGTTCGTATAAAAGCCATAAAGATTCAATTAATTTTATGTATAAATTTTAATTGAGAATTTTTATTCTCTATTATGTATGTATGTATGTATGCACAAATATGTTGATCCTTGTATTTTTCATTGGAGATGCAATATTGTTGGAGACCTTTAACCAAGAGACATCATGTCATGGATCACATGCAAACTCCCTTTTTGATATGTTGGATCTAATACAACTTAGTATGTATGAAATTTCGTGCTAGAGTAGATCATAGCCATGAGTTTTGAGGATTTAGTAAATCCGTGTAGAAAGGGATTTTTCATTGGAGATGCGATATTGTTTGAGACCTTTAACCAAGAGACATCATGTCATGGATCACATGCAAACTCCCTTTTTGATATGTTGGATCTAATACAACTTAGTATGTATGAAATTTCGTGCTAGAGTAGATCATAGCCTTTTTGATATTGGGCCAAATCTTGATCACATGGTTACTAAGTGGTGAGGACATAATTTTTATACAAACATTGTATTGGATCTTGAGGAGTGCATGTTATGTGTTAGATCACATGAGATTGCATGTACAAAAGGCTATGTATATATATATGTTGCAAATGGCTATGTATTTATTTTTGCAAAAGGCTATGTATATACAAAATGCTATACATTTAGTTTTGCAAAAGACTATGTATATTCAATCTGAAATATATAATTATTGGCTAGCAAAAGTGGAGGCTAGCTAAAAAAAAAAAATTGGGTTCAGCAACCTTCCTACACGGATTTTAAATAAAAATCCATGTAGAAAGGTTGCTGAACCCGGTTTATTTATTTAATATTCTGTTTAGGAGAGCTACACGGATTTTTACTAAATATCCGTGTAGGAATACTCTTCCTACACGGATATTTAGTTAAAATCCGTGTAGCTCTCTTGGTTTTCCAGACGGCTCTTTATTAATAATCCGTGTAGGATTAGTGTAATCGTACACGGATAATTATCCGTGTGTAAATGGTGGACTTTCCTACACTATTATTGCACACGTTTGCAAATCCGTGTAGCTCTTCAGTTAAAGTCCGTGTACAAAAACACATTTTTGTAGTAGTGGGTACAACTAGAAACTTTGGTAAATAGATCATATGAAATAATTATTTTTGGCGATGCGCACAAGTAATTTGGGTCTACATATTTGCCCGCTTAATAAAGAAAATTTGACAGTTTCAAATTCCTAATAATTATTTCAAAATTTTGAATTTTTTTAAAAAAATAACGGAAAAATCTTTGCTGTACGACACGTGTCACGTATATCTTTATGAGTCGTATAATCCTCGGTACATTGTTTGAAACAAACGGCGCGAGGGTCCTTCCGGTGCAATATCTGACTGCACCTGGAACATATTTGAGTAATAGCTGACACGTACTTAATTCATTGTTTCCCAGTGATAACGACGTAATACTCAATTAAAGTTGCTTTCTCTTGTGAACCAAATCCAGCGAATATTTCAATCGATCCTCTCTCCGTCTCCCACTAGAAAATTAATTTATACGGACTCGGTGCACATTGGATGGATACACCTGCTTCAATTCTGTCATTTATGGAACCCACAATTCATTCTAATGTTTGCAAAGCACATACATTTTAGCCCATAGAAAGTGCACGTAATAAATATAGGAATCCTCTCTCCGTTCCCTTATATAATGCTGGCGCATCGAGTCCTAGCATCAGCTCACTCTTGCTTCGAAGATCTCTTCCTCTGATCTTATTTCGCTCCTTCGAAGCCTCTCGATCTCTTCCTCTGATCTTGTACCTCATCTCACCCTGTCATGGCGGCTGCTGTTGCAACCGACGTAAAGCTCGATGCTCTCCGCGCCGCTGTTGCGAAGCTCGTTCAGACCAGGTCCGCTGTTTCTTCTTTCTTGCTGTTGATCTCTCTTGTACATGTTATATGCCTTAACTCGAGGGTGAGATCTGTCGTGATCTTAATTTCTTATTTTATTTTACTTTATTGTTTTTCAGCGAGAATGAGAAGACTGGATTCATCAATCTCGTGAGTCGCTACTTGAGGTAGATCCGACGATTCTGAATTGTTTAAATTTCTATCGTCTGTTTTTTTTTCTTTTCCCTCCGTTTCTTTAATTGGAGTAAATGTATTCTCCAGTGGAGAGGCCGAGCAGATTGAGTGGAGCAAGATCCAGACTCCGACTGATGAAGTGGTTGTGCCGTACGACACCCTTGCCCCTGCACCAGAAGGTTCGATTTGAGAATTACTCTCGATAATAGCTTATGATTATTAATTTTTTTCCTATTCTAGCTGAATCTGAATAGAAATATTTATCTGAATGTGTTTGATTAAAAAAAAATCTTCTAGTTCTAGACCATGATGAAATGATGCAAAAATTTATTTATTTTTACTTATTTTTTAAGCCCTGGCTTTCAATTTTTGATCGACTCTTGTTTACAATCAATTTTATAACATATTTCAAAAAAACGAAATTATATCTTATTTACTTCAAATTAAAATCAATTTTGTAACATCTTTCAAACAAAAAAAGAAATTATATCTTATTTAGTCCAAATTTGATCCCTGTCCCAATGTGGATTCTGGAATGCATGCTTTATGGATCTCGGCACTGATCTGGGAAAAAAATGATTGTCTGATTAGCTGTTACTGTTCCTTTTTTGATTTTCCTTTTCTCTGTGCGTAGATCTCGAGGCCACAAAGAAGCTTCTGAACAAACTTGTGGTGCTTAAGCTCAATGGAGGCGTTGGGACCACTATGGGATGCACTGGACCCAAGTAAGTGAAACATTGATTTTAGTTGGTAGCTATCTTGATCCATGGAACTCAATAGTCATTTGAATAATTACACAAAAGTAATGTAAATCCAAATGAAGCTATCTGCATTTGGATTGTATAATTCGCTTTGGATTATTGCTCTATCTGTACGTAGCAAAGATGCACTACTTGATCCAGGACTTTAATTAGCAAGGAATTTGATTATTCCAATACATGCAAAAGGTGGTGTAGTTTCCCCTTACAAAAATAACACTCGAGTTATAAATATAAACTCTTAACCCTGCTGACTTTTTTAATCCAAATCTATCTGTGCAGATCTGTAATTGAAGTTTGTAATGGCTTCACATTTCTTGATTTGATTGTTATTCACATTGAGGTAACTCATATGGTTTTGATTAATTGTGTTTTTAGTTTTTCTTTGTTATATCAGAACTAAATGCTGAAAAATATTCTCTGCAGTCTCTTAACAAGAAGTACGGATGCAATGTCCCCCTGCTACTGATGAACTCTTTCAATACTCATGATGATACTCAGAAGGTAAGGTTACTGACATAATCAATTTTATGGTAAACTCCTTATAGCTGATTTGTTGTTCCTCACTTTGTGTTTGTTTTTGTTAGATCGTGGAGAAATACACCAACACTAACATTGAAATCCTCACATTTTACCAGGTCTGTACAGCATATGCTCAGATTTTTTGTCTTAATCTTTTCTTTTCTTTGTTTTTATTTTTGGTGGTCTATGTTGTGGTTTTATTAGTACAATGCATATTAAGAGACGTTAGACTTTTCAAAATAGTTCTAACAAAGCTTGTTTCTCCCTTTACAGAGCCAGTATCCCCGTATAGTTGTTGAGGACTTTTTGCCATTGTCATCGAAGGGTGTTACCGGAAAGGATGCCTGGTTAGTATTATGCTTTATTCCTTTCCTTTCCAAAATATGCAATTTACAAGACGTATTGGCAATAATTGTAGTTTTAGTTATTTGACTTGAAATGGAGCTTCAAAATCCCTTCTCTTGTAGACTTCTGATTGCCAATATCAAAAGTAATTTATATAATCTTATTACGTTGGAGGAACTAAGATAATTTTGATGGTATTTTGACATGTATAAACTCATTATGAAATTTCTTGTGTTGGACCTTTTATGTCCCTTATAAAATCAAAGTAAAGAAAAGAATACGCTGGTAATTCATATGTTTACTATAATTTTCTGTACTCACTTCAATGTTTAGGTACCCTCCTGGCCACGGCGATGTGTTCCCAGCACTGTCAAACAGTGGCAAGCTTGATGCGATGCTTTCCCTGGTATGGTGGCTTGGGCAGCAATTTTTTTATTTACTAAATACATGTACAAGCACTGTAGCTTGACATTAATTATAAGTTGATCCTTTGGCAGGGCAAGGAGTATGTTTTTGTTGCTAACGCAGACAACATAGGAGCAATAGTTGACTTTAGTATGCTTTTTAACACCTTCAGTCCATATTTTCTCCACTCAGTTTCGATTGGCATAAATTAATTTTGGCTAATTGTTTGCTGTATTTTTTTACTAAATCCTGCAGAAATCCTGAATCACCTGATCAACAACCAGAATGAGTACTGCATGGAGGTATATAAATAATTTTTCATCTTTAATTTGTTAGCCTGACTGAAGGTTTTAGGATATTGAATTATTAGTCTTTCTGTGCGTTAGGTAACTCCCAAAACTTTGGCTGATGTGAAAGGTGGAACCCTCATCTCATATGAGGGAAGAGTTCAGGTACAATTCCTATTGTTTCAAATTTCTTGCCAAAATTAAACTTAGCCTTATTTTTAAGTAAAATTAGAATAATTTGGTTCTCTCTAAAGTTTCCTTGTATGCAATCTTTTTCAGCTTTTGGGGATCGCACAAGTTCCTGATGAACATGTAAGTCTAAATCAAGATAATAATTATCAAGTTTCTTTTCATTATCTTGATATAAACTCGGCCTTTTGAATACCGACTGACATTTAACTCTTGTAAATTAGGTTAACGAGTTCAAGTCGATTGAGAAGTTCAAGATTTTCAACACCAACAACTTGTATAGCCCTTTAATATTTCTACTTTCCACTTGTCAATTGAAATCAACCCCTCATTTTTAACTGTAGCTTATTTATATAATAGGTGGGTGAACTTGAAGGCTATTAAGAGGCTTGTTGAAGCTGATGCTCTTAAAATGGAAATCATTCCCAACCCTAAGGTACTTTCCATTTTAATGCATGTGTTGCTTTAAAATTGGTTTTTTAGAAACGTTGATCTCATTAAGTTAGAAATATAAATTTTAGGAAGTTGAGGGTATCAAGGTTCTTCAATTGGAAACTGCAGCTGGTGCTGCAATTCGGGTACTTTTTAGACCTTGTTCTGTAATTTTCTAGTGAAAGTATTTTTTTTTTTTTCCTTTATCATGTTTAACTCTCCTTACTTTGAATCAGTTCTTTGACAATGCAATTGGTGTCAATGTGCCCCGTTCCCGCTTCATTCCAGTAAAGGCTATCCCAGATTTGCTGACTGGTACACCTGAAATAGAAACAACAAAAGAAGTGTCACACCAGCTCTTGCCATGTTGTGTGAAAGCAATGCAAGAAGGTTTGTTTACATAATACAATAATTTGAAGTTATGTTTTCTGTAGTAAAGTGCTTATGAATGAGAATTATCACCATAGTTATGAATTATAAATATTTCATTTGTTACAGGCAGTCCAGAGCAAACCAAGGAAGCTTGTGGTCTTTTCTTTTGGTGCTTGTCCAACAACATTGAATGCTACAGGCAGTGGGTACAAAACTAGTAATCACAGAATTTCTGTGGTCCTTTTTATGGACTCCCAAGTTTTAATATTTACAAGGAAGAACCCTTTGATGTTCATTTTGTGTTTGTAGGAAGAGCTTCACATGAAAAATTTGGATGCTAGTGTGGTTGTTCTGAGCAGACTCATGATTGACTGGAATGAACTTCACATACAACTCTCCCGTGATGCTCTTATGGAGACTCTTAGTAATATATCGGCCAAGGTAGAAGCATTACGATGATCTACAGATCTAATATGTCCATTGAATAAATTTAAAAAAAAAATACTGAAAAAAAATAAATTGCTTTGCATTTACAGACCGATGAAGCAATTCCAGAGACAACCTGTCCAGCCAAGCAAACTGTACTGAAAAAGGTATACGTGCTCTGCTCGGATATCTTGGCCGCTCTACCCAATGGAGGAAGACCATGGGGACTGACTTTAACATATGATGAGATAAAGCAGTGTGAGGAGTGGGCGAAGGACGGAATTGAACAGATCCATAATAGCGAGGACATTCAAAAATTTGAAAAGGATCGTATGGACAAACGGGTTAAGGTCTATAATTGTGCGATAACATTCTAGGTAATTTAGCGATCTTATTGACTCTATTTTAATTATGATAATTTATTATAGGATGAAGTTGAGATGGTCCAGCACTCAATGCATGCATGGGGGCGCGATATGCTTGATCTTGTCTTTCCTATCAAGGAGATGGAGTCGGAGGAAGAATTCAAATGGGAGTTTGAAAAAGAAATACTATCCCCACCACCAGGTTTTTGCGCTCTCCATATCTAAGTATCTTCAGCATTTATTTCTATTTTAAATATGTTATTTTGGCACTGTTAATCAACTATTCAGCATTTGTTAGCTAATTACAATGTTCAAAAGAGAAAAAAGTTTAAACCTTAATTCTTTTGGTGTAGCTCGGAGACGTCCGGTATTCCAGTCCCCACCAAGCCTTCCGTCTGATTCTGATGACTTTAAGCTTAAGGAGGCAGATTTTAAGCTTCCGATTGAACTCGATTCTGATAAGGATCTGCCAGAGTTTGAAATTCTCAAGGATTTTAGCCTTTCGTCCGATTCTGATGACTTTAAGCATAAGGAGGCAGACTTTAAGCTTCAGATTGAATTTGATTCTGATAAGGATCTGCCAGAGCAAGAGTTTGAATTTAATCTCAAGGATTTTGGATATGATTCTGGTTTTGAGTTTGGATGTGATTCGGAATAGATTTGTTTGAGCCCATTTGTAGATGTTTTTACTTTTGTTTGAATATAAATGACTGTAATCTGGTCACCAGATTATACTTTGTAGTACCTAAGTTTGAATCTAATGACTCTATAGATAGATTCTGCTGCTGCTTTTTTATGCA
>CAXKVW010000776.1:0-41936 GCA_964058825.1 Carex arenaria
ATAATTTCAGTCCAATATTGGAGCTGAATGATTCTGGAAATCTTATACTGAAAGATCAAACGAGAAATAGTATCATATGGCAAAGTTTTGATCACCCAACTAATACATTGCTATCCGGCATGAAAGTTGGCAAAAATTTCAGGACTGGATTTGACACATCTCTCTCTTCCTGGAAAAACAGCAATGACCCATCAGAAGGTAACTACAGGTTTGAGATGGACACTGAAGGTGCTCCTGAGATTATTACATGGGACCGTTCTCAGATATTTAGCCGTTCTGGTATTTGGAATGGAGAATATTTTAGCGGGGGACCCCAGATGTTATCTTATCAAGACATGTTTAACTTCTTATTTGTGTGGGATCAAGATGAGGTGTCATATGGATTTGTAGCCAAGTCAACCTCGACCTTGGCCCGAGTAGTACTGAATGAAACTGGTATAATTCAACGTTTTGTTTGGGATCAACCTCATCAGACCTGGAACTTGTTCTGGTCCAAAACAAAAGATGAGTGCAGCCAATTCGCAAGGTGTGGGCCTTCCAGTATTTGCCAGCGAGATGATATACAAGCCTGTAATTGTCTGAGAGGATTTGAGCCACTGTCACCAATAGAGTGGTACATGAGGAACACTTCAGGTGGGTGCAAACGCATGGTACCTTTAGGTTGTAGTGCTAATAGTGATGGGTTTTATGTAATTGAAGGAGTAGAGGTACCATATTCGCATAATGCAATTGTGGATGCGAGCATCAGTGTTAAGGATTGCAGGAACAGATGCTTGATGAATTGCTCATGTATGGCATATGCCCCCTTGAATATCACAGGACAAGGGAGTGGCTGTGTTATGTGGCAAACTGTGCTTACTGATACAAAGTACGCTGGTGGCGAACAAGTTCTTTATGTGAAGGTTTCAAATTCTGAGCTTGGTGAGTTATCCTTTTATTTTCATTTTCCATATAGATTCATAACTTGTAGTAATTCTTTTAAGCATTTTTTTTCTTGTGAAGAAATCACAATTCTGTTTTAGCAATAACAAGTATGTTAATAGCAAGTTATAGCCAATAAGAGTTTCAGAAGATATGTTTTGATTCATTTTCTTTAATATCAGAAAAACAAATCACATTCCAATTTAGATTTTAAGAAAGTACTGTCTTTCAATGTAGGTATAAATCATAGAATACGGAGGGCAGTAATTATTGGAATAATATCAAGTAGCATAATATTAGTGCTCCTATTATCTTCAATTGTATGTCTACTATGGAGGAAAAAGATGAGACATACAAAACAAGGTAACTGTAGTGATTTAAGTCACAGCTAATTAATCTGACTATTCTAAGCCAACGAACCTGAGCCAAAAAAAATTACTATTATAGAACTTGGTTGCTTAGATATGGATTGTATTTCTGATATATATCTTGACAGTTTAGTAAACCCAACCTGACTATGGTGATATTGTTAATTATGTCACTATATATTATAATTAACATAGTAATATTATTATAGAAATTATGTCACTATTGTTATAGAAATTATGCGGATATTGTTAATTTTAATTTTTCATAATAAATTATCTCTACTATATTGTCTGCAAAATAAACTTTCTCTAACTTATTGGCTTTTATACTTTTTAGAAATATTATTTTTTTTAGATTAAACCCACTGAACTCACAAAAGCCACTGCCTAACTGAATGATTTATGTCTAACATGAAACCCACTGAAAATTGTGTAACCTAACTACAGATAATTGGATTAACAATCTCAATGAAACTTAACCAACCTGACCTGTTTATAACAGAGAATTGAGATCCAAATAAAATTTTCTTTTAGATATCTTTGTAATTCATGCTGCCATATCTTCCATCACAGATAAAAATCTGAAGTATTTGGCGCTAAATGAATCATTCGAAGGAACAGATCTCCCAGTCTTTGACATGGATTTGATTTTACAAGTGACAGATAACTTTTCAAGTACAAATAAATTAGGAGAAGGTGGATTTGGCAGCGTCTACAAGGTACTCCTTGCTATTTGTGTTAGGCTCACATGTTTGTTCAGAAGAAATACTCATGATTCACTCTTTTATGTAATTGCTTATTATTTAAAAATAATAATTTGAAAAAAAAAATTGAAACAATAATAATGCCAACAGACTATCTGTTATTAACCTTTTTAAAAGCATCGTCAAGTCATTGTGCTATTAAAATCAAATGGCACTCACAAAACATGTCAGGGTCAATTGCCTTGTGGCCAAGAAATCTCAGTAAAAAGTCAATCAAGAAAATCCCTGAAAACAACCGTGCCTCAGGTTCAACCGTCTCTCAGGTTAAAAAAATTCATTCAAAATTCACACCTCCATCAAAAACCACGTTTATGAGCAACCCCACTTTCTGGTAAACATTCTGTTGCAAATCCTTTCCACCGAATCAAATTTTCTCTGTATATGAAAGCCCTCTCCCACCAATAACCTTCTATTTCAAGCAAACCTAGTCCTCCATTTATATAGCAATCTCCCTCTCTCCAATGAGCCTCAATTCTCCAGCAAACCGGACACTCATTCTAGGGCGCCCTCACTGACAAACCGCAAACTGACCATTTGACAGATTTACTCTTAACAAAATCTCAATTTGGCAAAAAGGTTAAATCATGGAAACTTTCTAGACAAAATTCTTAAATTTTTTTTTATTTCAGGTGCAACATAGAAATTAAAAAATAATATGTCTTAGTTTTCTTTAAAATAAAATTGCAAAAAAAAAAAGGAAGAAGAAGAAGAAAATCCAATGCCAGTGGGAATCACTCTTAATATTGTTCAGCAATTAATGGATAAAATTATCATTTGGTCATCCCAACAGGGTGAGCTACCAAGTGGTGAAGCGATTGCAGTGAAGAGGCTCTCAAAGGGTTCATCACAAGGTCTAAATGAATTTATGAATGAGGTTATGCTCATTGCAAAGCTCCAACACCGAAACCTTGTCAGACTTCTGGGTTGTTGCATTCATGGCACTGAGAGAGTGCTTATCTATGAGTTCATGCCCAACAAGAGTTTAGATTTCTTCATTTTTGGTACGCAATGTCCACAATTTTCTCCTCTCCCTGCCCTCAAAACAGACTTAATATCTCACTAAAGAATGTTGGCCCGAAGGCGCAAGCTATACACATTTAGAATTTAGCTTATTGAAAAATTAATTTATATTCATGAATGTGTGATTTGTTAGTCTTCTCAACTTCAGAAAGAGTCTCTCACAAATATTGGAAAAAAAAATGACAATCCAAATGATGATTTCATTCTTAAATTACAGTTAGGAGTTGTAATTCGTATAATAATGCATGCGATAAATGTTTAATTAGTTAAACCTGCTTGGAAACAGATAAAGTTAATCGAGAATTGCTAAGTTGGAGAACAAGGCTGGAAATTGTCACCGGGATTTCAAGAGGGATTCTCTATCTTCACCAGGACTCCAGATTTAATATAATTCATAGGGATTTAAAAGCTGCAAATATTCTTTTGGATGGAGAAATGACCCCTAAAATTTCAGATTTTGGCATTGCACGCTTGTTCAAACAAGAGCAAAACGAGATGAATACCGAAAGAGTTGTAGGCACACGGTAGAGACCATTACTTTTTTTTTTGCTTCATGATGCATATTTCTTCATTTTCTTAGCTCTTTGCTTTTATTATTTTATTTTCATAAATTTTTGCTTTTTTTTATCTTTCTCATAGTGGTTACATGTCTCCTGAGTATGCTATGGAAGGAAAAATTTCAGTGAAATCAGACGTCTACAGCTTTGGAGTTTTGCTGCTTGAGATAATATCTGGAAAAAGGAACCAAGGAAATCACAACCTTCTTGCATATGTGAGTACATTTTATTACCATTCTATGCCCTGAAAGTGCTGCAAAGCCATTGAGCTTTGAGACATGCCAGAAAAATCAGGGTTCTGTTTTCGAAGTTACCGCAATTTAAAAATTTATATATAAATAAATTGAGTATATAAATACTTCACCAAAACTCATCTACTTTTAGTGTGATTAGATTATAAACATGCATTACTATAGATAAATATGCTATTCTCAATGGAAAAGTAGTATCAAGCATCCCAATCACATATCAGCATGGCCATTAATCTTTACAGTTCCTCTGTTACTGTGTCACTAGATTCTCTCATTTTTTTTTTTTGCCTTGTTTTTACATCCGTTTTCTTTTTCTTCTCCTATGTATTTTTTTTCATCATCAGTGCACTGAACAGGAAAGTGATGAATTGTGGGCTTATGGGAAACCATACAGAGCAGATTTATTATAATGAATAGGAACTTTACTAAATTAACCCTCGATTTTATGGATTAAAAATCAGCCTTACAGCTAATGTAATACAGAAAAAGGTTGGACACCGAAGTCACACACACACACACACACACACACACATATAAGACTACCATACTTTGCAAATTAAAGTTGGTGTTTTAATTTGCGCTCACATCTCTATTTTTGAATAATCAATCTGAACTTCTCAACATGTTCTTCATATTAAAATGTGCTTGGATACCAAATTTTACATTTTTTGGAATTTTTTTACTATTTATTAAGCCACTTTGAATATCTGAAAATCCGGGTGAACAGTAAAATTTTCTGGACCACCGGATCAGCGATTTTCAAAGTGGCTTAATAAATAGTATAAAAAAATTTCAAAAATGTAAAATTTGGTATCCAAGCACATTTCAATATGGAGATCATGTTGAGCGGTTTGGATTGACCATTTGAATTTTGAAAATAGATATATGAGCACAAATTAAAACACTCACTTTAATTTACAAAACATGGTAGCCTTTCTCTTTTTTTTTTGAAAACCTGGCAGGGGCTGCCTAGGTGCATGGTAGCCTTTCTCTCTCTCTCTCTCTCTCTCTCTCTATATATATATATATATATGAGTAGAACTAGGGTGCTCCTAAGTTCACCAAATCTCTTGTGAACTTGACTCTAAAATATATCGAATCGACTTTAAACGATAAATCCAAACCGTTGAAACCCTTCTACCTAATGAGTGATGCGTCTACATGTGAAAATTTTAAAGTTTCGAATTAATTTAATATAGAGTCAAGTGATCAAAAATTTAAGGTTTATAAATTAATTTTAATGCATTCATTTTTTGGACTCCTTTGACCACTTGACTCTATATTAAATTAATTCAAAACTTTAAAATTTTCACATGTAGATGCATCACTCATTAGGTAGAAGGGTTTCAACGGTTTGGATTCATCGCTTAAAGTCGATTCGATATATTTTAGTGTCAAGTTCACAAGAGGTTGGGTGAACTTAGGAGCACCCTAGTTCTACTCTATATATATATAGAGAGAGAGAGAGAGTCTCACTATGGTGAGACATGGAGTAAAACACGTTTATACTCCACGATATATCTTCATTTTCAAAGTTCAAATAGCCGATCTGGACAGCTCACATGCTCTCCATATTGAAATGTGTTTGGAGACCAAATTTTACATTTTTTGGAATTTTTTTTACTATTTATTAAGTCACTTTGAAAATCGCTGATCCACTGTGAACAGCAAAAACAGTAAAAAATAGTAAAATTTTATATAACAAACGTTTTCCAACAAGAAATAGCAAACTTTAATTTTAAACGCTAAAAAAGTATTAAATTTTGCAAGCTTAACAATTTGCCGAGATTTTTATTAATCGAAATAAAATAAAATAAATATCGAAAAGGGGGAACGGATCTGATTTTTTTCGAAAAGTAATAAGGCCGGAGTAATTATCAACGTCCCTACGGACGGGATAAACAACAATGTCCGTGTTAATTGTAATCTCTCTCCGTATTACTCCTTAACCCAAACAAAAAAAAATTTCAGGGACGGGATAAACAACAACGTCCGTGAACAGTGACCCCAAAAAAAAAAATTCAAGGACGGATTTATCATTAACATCCATGAACAGTGTTTTTAAAAAAAATAAATAAATAAAACTTAGATTTGATTTTGGTTAAATAAAAAAAATTAGAAAAAGTATATTTACTAAATTATGTTTCAACTATAAAATAATGATTTATTTTTAACTAAAAAACAATAATTTATTTTTCAAATGACTAGATTAGTGGTTAGATTAGTGAGTGGTTAGATTAGTGTCATTTCTTTAATGGAGTTCTCAAAAAAAAAAATTTTAAGTTTTTCGAAAAAACATAATTTAGTCATTTGATGTAATAGAGTTCTCAATAAATTAAATTAAAAAAATATGTCTATGTTATCAGACACATAGATAGTTTACCAATTAAATTCCAATTTAATGCAATTAACTATTGATTAATTAATGATGTATCAAGATCAGCGATATAGAATTTCAAGTCATTTGATGCAGCTAAAACATAAATCAAATCCCATCATATTTATAGACATAATATCAAATATAATTTTTTTTTATTTAACCAAAAGAAAACTTAGGTTTGATTTTGGTTAAATAAAAAAAAATTTATATTTGATATTATGTCTATAAATATGATGGGATTTGATTTATGTTTTAGCTACATCAAATTACTTAAAATTTTATATTGCTGATTTTGATACATTATTAATCAATAGTTAATTGTATTAAATTTGAATTTAATTAGTAGACTATCTATGTGTCCGATAACATAGACATATTTTTTTGAATTTAATTTATTGAGTACTCCATTACACCAAATGACTAAATTATGTTTTTTCGAAAAACTTAATTTTTTTTTTTAGAACTCCATTAAAAAAATGACACTAATCTAACCACTCACCAATCTAACCACTAATCTAGTCATTTGAAAAATAAATTATTATTTTTTAGTTAAAAATAAATCATTATTTTTATAGTTAGAAACATAATTTAGTAAATATAATTTTTCTAATTTTTTTTATTTAACCAAAATCAAATCTAAGTTTTTTTTTTTTTAAACACTGTTCATGGACGTTAATGATAAATCCGTCTCTGAATTTTTTTTTTTGGTCACTGTTCACGGACGTTGTTGTTTATCCCGTCCTTGAAATTTTTTTTTGTTTGGGTTAAGGAGTAATACGGAGAGAGATTACAATTAACACGGACGTCGTTGTTTATCCCGTCCGTAGGGACGTTGATAATTACTCCAGCCTTATTACTTTTCGAAAAAAATCAGATCCGTTCCCCCTTTTCGATATTTATTTTATTTTATTTCGATTAATAAAAATCTCGGTAACAATTTGTACTAAATGGTCCCGAAAAAGTTACTTAGGCATCAATATATACAAGTAAAAGAAATAGACCTTTTACCCTTCACTATTAACTTTAGAAGAAAACCCACGCCATACTCCCACTGTCCCACATGAGTAGAGCACATGTTACTTTGTGCAATACACATTACATTAGTACACTTAAGGATTTAATTCTCTTGACAGTTTCCACATTAATTAGTACTTTACACTTGAGTGTCATACATTACAATCACTCTTTAATATTAACTGATCATGACAAACCCTGCACCAATTTATATATCATCTTACATCTTTCTAGGCATGGCAGCTGTGGCAAGAAGGAAGCATCATAAATTTAGTAGATGAAGCAATAGATAGCTCAACATGTGATGCATCTGAGATAGTGAGGTTTGTTCATGTGGGCCTTCTGTGTGTGCAAGAGTGTGCCGATGATAGACCAACCATGTCAACCGTTGTTTCAATGTTATCAAATGAAGGGTGTAGCTTACCTGAGCCGAACAAACCTGTGCTATCTACTAAAATTACACCTGAAATTTTGAACAGCGCAAGTTATGAGTTAACTGTTACTGGACTTGAAGGTCGATAAAATTTTCTTGAATGTATGTCATATTACTATGCATTTTTTTAGGAGTATACAAAATATTTGTTGTGTCTATTTTTCCAGTGCATCTTATTTTAAACAGGTATTTGAAGAAATGGAAATTATCTGTTGAAAATAAATATCCTTAATATTGTTAGTATTTGATAAAAACTTAATATATTTAATAGTGGAAGAGAGAACACTCAATGGCAGAAATTTAACTTGTATTATCAATATTCTCTTACTCTCTTACATGCAAAATGCTCCTTACACATTATATAGGCCCCTAGGAACTTTCTACACACTCAACTATCACTAAATAACATTTAATCCTCTCATTAACCATCTCTATTTCCTATACACGTTTTTACTCTTTCAAGACATCCTAGAAGACCACAACATGACTTCTAGAGAACTCCAAAATATTCATGACAATTCTAGAGAGTTCCAACAACTAATTAATATATTTGACTAAATAATTAAGTTTATTATTTATTTCTAACATCCCTCCTTAAACTTAATTATCTTTCTTCTCGCATTCCGAGCAATTTCTTGAATTTCTCAAAAAGTTCGCCCGGTAGTGGTTTTGTGAAAATATCCGCTACTTGATCACGACTCGCCACATGAGTCATCTCTACGTCACCATTCTTTACATGTTCTCATATGGAATGAAAACTCACATCAATGTGCTTGCTTCTTTCATGATGCACCGGGTTCTTTGCCAATTCTATTGCCGACTTGTATCCACTCGAATTTCGGTTGGCTTCTCTTGATAAAAATTCATCTCCTTCAATAATTTACGTAGCCATATAGCATGACATACGCATGATGATGCAGCAACATATTCTGCTTCACAAGTTAATAAAGTAACAATCGGTTGTTTCATCAAGAGCCATGTAAATGCCGTACCTCCATTGAAAAATACGAAACCCGAAGTGCTCTTTCTATCATCCACATCTCCACACCAATCACTATCGGAATATCCAACAAGATCAAATTCGTTAGTATAACGATAAAATAAGCCATGAGATATTGTACCTTTGATGTAACGAAGAATTCGTTTTATGGCTTTCCAATGTGTCATTTTTGGCTCCTCCATATATCGGCTCACCAAGCCGACTCCATATGCTATATTCGGTCTTGTGCATGTGAGATACCGCAAACATCCAACCAAACTTCTGTAAATAGTTGCATCAACTTCTGGACCTTCATCATATCTGGATAATTTTGTGCCATTCTCAACCGGAGTACTAACGGGATTACAATCCTCCATTTTAAATCTCTTCAATATCTCCTTAGCATATGCTTCTTGAGACACAAAAATTCCAGATTCATCTTGCTTCACTTCTAACCAGAGAAAATATGACATATGACCCAAATCGGTCATCTCAAACTCCTTTGTCATTTCCAACTTGAACTTCTCAATCATGTCCAAATTATTTTCCGAAAAAATCAAATCATCAACATACAAGGCCACAAATAAAATATCATTTTTACGTACATTCACATATAACGCATGCTCGTATGGACATTGCACAAACTCGTGCTCTTTGAAATATGTATCAATTCGGGTATTCCAAGCTCTTGGTGCTTGCTTCAACCCGTACAACGCCTTCTTCAATTTTAACACCTTATTTTCTTTACCTTCTTTTACATATTCAAGAGGTTGTTCAATGTAAACTTCTTCTTCAAGTACTCCATTTAAGAATGCCGACTTGACATCCATTTGAAAAATACTCCATTTGTTTTGAGCCGCTAACGAAATTAGTAGTCGAATTGTCTCCATTCTTGCAACCGGGGCAAACACCTCTTCGTAATCAATCCCGGCTTTTTGCTTGTATCATTTCGCCACTAATCTCGCCTTGTATCTTTCTATCTCACCTTGTGCATTCATTTTCTTTTTGTAAACCCACTTCACACCAATAGGCTTATGACCCTCGGGTAACGTCGCAAGTTCCCAAGTATAATTCTTCATAATAGCATTCATCTCCTCTTGCATTGCGGCTTGCCATTTTTCATCTTTAATGGCTTGCTCAAATGTGATATCCTCCGCATCCGCCAAAAGACACACCAAGTGCAATTCATTTTTCGCCTCGTAAATATCTCTCAAGCTTCTAGTTTTTGGTGTTCTCGGCTCATTTTCATTGTCGGATAATGGCGAAGAAGTTTCAGCTTGTGTTGGTGTATTTGTTGGTGTAGGGATTGTTGTCGATGTCGCCTTTTACATCTCTTTATGTGACATCTCCTCCATGGAACTCTAATTTCACATGCCTTCTTCAGTAACCTGCACATCACAACTCACATGTATCTTTTTAGTACTAAGATCATAGAGATTATATGTCTTGAATTTCTCATCATAGCCAATAAAAATTAGCTTCTTGCTTTTATCGTCGAATTTTGTGCGTTTTTGATCCGAAATGTGAGCATAGGCCACACTTCCGAACACCTTCAAATGAGCCACTGATAGCTTGACACCACACCATGCTTCTTGTGGGGTTAAATTCTTCAAACTTGCTGTTGGACATCGGTTTTGTAAGTAAACCGCGCACCTCACTGCTTCAGCCCAAAATTCCTTCGGCATATTTTTGCTCTTTAGCATGCTTCGAACCATGTCGAGTATGGTCCGATTCTTTCTCTCTGCTACTCCATTTTGTTGTGGTGAATAAGGGGTTGTTAAGAACCTTCTAATACCTTTCTGTTCGTAGAATTTTATAAACATGTTTGAGGTAAATTCACCACCTCTATCGGACCTCAACCATTTTATGCGCATATCACTCAAATTTTCAACAAGCGTTTTAAACTTCTTAAAAACTGAAAATGCCTCTGATTTTTTTCTTTCAAAAAATAAACCCAAGTTCTTCGGAAATGATCATCAATGAAAGTAATAAAGTATCGATGATTACCAAAAGAGTTTGGAGTGATTGGACCACATATATCGGTATGAACGAATTCAAGCATCTTCTTTGCACGATAACTTGCTTCCTTCGGAAAAGAGTTTCTTTGGTGCTTTCCTAACACACAACCTTCACAAAATTTATCACAGTGGTCTATTTTTCGTATGCCCTTCACCATTATTTTATTTGCCTATTCTTTTAAACCACCAAAATTAAGAGGACCAAACCGCAAAAGCCATAACCAAGTTTCATCCTCTACACATGTCTTTAAACACTTTGCTTCAACATTCACCAAATTCAATTTAAACATGCGGTTTTTAGTCATTTCTACTTGGGCTAGCAACCGACTATTTTGGTCCCTCAAATAAAGTATTCGGTCTTTCATAAAAATCGTGTAACCACGTTCCAACAATTGACCCAAACTCAAAATATTACTCTTCATCTCCGGGACATAATAAACATGAGGAGGGATCCAATTACACCATTTTTTGACACATCATGACACCGTTTTTTGTATAGGTTAATTTTACGATTTCAAAATCCAAATAGTCGATCCAAACCGTTCAACATGATTGATATACTAAAATGTGCTTGGAGATCAAATTTTACATTTTTTTAAATTTTTTTACTATTTATTAAGATGGTTACAAAATCGTTGTTTTTCAATGGTCCGAAAACAATAATTTTGTAACCATCTTAATAAATAGTAAAAAAATTCAAAAAAATGTAAAATTTGATCTCCAAGCACATTTTAGTATATCAATCATGTTGAACGGTTTGGATCGACTATTTGGACTTTGAAAATAGTAGGTGTCAAAATGTGTCACAAAAAAAGGTGTAACTAGAACCCTCCTCAATAAACATTAGAGATAAACCCCTCATTTTCATCTTTATATTGAAACAGAATTTTACCTTGGCATTTAACTTGCACTTTTGAGGCATCTCCAAATGATACATGACCATCAACAACACCTTCAAGTTCTGTAAACATGTGCTTGTATCCACACATATGGTTGCTTGCACCGGTGTCCAAATACCACACCGAATCATTTTTCGCATCGGCTTCCTTGCTTGCTAATAATAACACTCCATCACTGCCTTTCTCTTCATTTTTCTCATTCTCATCCTTTTTCTCATTGTAGTAACATTCTACTGCATAGTGCCCATATTTTTTACAATTATAACATTGAATATTGTACTTACTTGATCTTCCTCTTCCTCGACCTCGGCCTCCGCCGTACGAGTTTTGTTGGTTCTTCTCTTCCTTGTTTTCATGGTATTGACCTTGTCCTCTACCACGGCCTCTGCCGCGACTCTACCTCGGCCTCTATAGCCGCCACCACGGCCTCTGCCGCGATTACCTTCATTGATGCCCATTTTTTCTTCTTTGATTATCGCCTTGGCTTGAAGTGCTTCCTCCAACACTTATTGCTTCTTTTTCTTCTTTCTCTATTCATGAGCTTCTAAGGAACTTGAGAGCTCATCTACGGTTAATTCTACCAAGTTTTTCGACTCTTCTATTGCACACACCACATTCTCAAAATCTTCGGTTAAAGACCGCAATATTTTCTCTACTACTCGACCATCGGTTAGAGTCTCACCATTTCTCTTCAATTGGTTGACAACGGTTTGTACCCTCGTGATGTAGTCGGATACACCTTTCGTCTCCTTCATTTTCATCGCTTCGAGCTCACCACGAAGAGTTTGTAAGCGCACTTGTTTGACCCGATCAGCACCTTTGTATGCATTCTCGAGTATCTCCCATGCCGCCTTTGAAGTTGTTGCACCTGGAATTTTCTCAAAACCAGATTCATCAACTGCTTGAAACAAGAGATAAAGTGCGGTTTTATCTTTCATACGCGTTTCTTTCAACGCCTTCAACTGATTCGCCGTCAGATTGCCCGTTGCACCCGGCTCATCATAGCCGGCTTGTACTACTTCCCACGCATCTTGCGCACCGAGCAAAGCCTTCATTTGTATACTCCAATTATCATAGTTGTTCTTTGTAAGACGCGGCAACGGAACTTGTCCCAACGATGTTATCGCGGAGATTGCCATGGCTCTGATACCAATTTGTTAGTATTTATAAAAACTTAATATATTTAATAGTGGAAGAGATAACACTCAATGGCAGAAATTTAACTTGTATTATCAATATTCTCTTACTCTCTTACATGCAAAATGCTCCTTACACATTATATAGGCCCCTAGGAACTTTCTACACACTCAACTATCACTAAATAACATTTAATCCTCTCATTAACCATCTCTATTTCCTATACACGTTTTTACTCTTTCAAGACATTCTAGAAGACCACAACATGACTTCTAGAGAACTCCAAAATATTCATGACAATTCTAGAGGGTTCCAACAACTAATTAATATATTTGACCAAATAATTAAGTTTATTATTTATTTCTAACAAATATATGGATCATACACCTAAAATTTGCAACTTTAAAGGAATATTTAACTTTAGCAGTTTTGTACCACCCTAAATTTAAGAAATTGTACACTATATAGTCCATTTTTCTCCATTGCCAAAAAGCAGTGTCTCCGTAATTATATTTTTTTAGGAAACTCTCTAATTATGTTGCAAGTCTTAATTTTGAACAATTGTGAACAATTAGGAAACTCTCTAACTCGATAATTTCAACTCTTCTTCCAATTGCATATATGGGAACGGGAACAGATTTTGTCCAAAGGGCTGTGGACAAACTTTATCTGAAGTCGGTCTTATATCCTCCGATATGCGTTAAAATTCGTACAACAGAATTAGAACTTAATAAATTTAAACGACTCTGTGAATCTAAACATCCAAGCAAATTTGACACGAATCGGATGATTTAGTTTGGACTTCGAATAAGATTTTGTCTAAAACTCTTTGGACAAAAACTCCACCCTATGGGAACATTGTAAAACTCAAGAAAATAAAAAAATAAAAAATAAAAACAGAGAGAGAGAATGATATTCCTTTTATGATAATAAAACGGTGTTTTTTTACTATAATATAACATTGGCAGTCACTGCCAAATTCTTCAAAAAAAAAAAAATCAAAATCTTGGTAGCTGCTACTAATTTTTTAAATAGAGAAAGAGATTCCCATTCCATCGACGTACATGGAGTTCATCTATACTTATTATTTAAAAGTAACGAAGGAACCAAATTTTATTAAGACAAGTTAAACACAAGATCTTAATCACATACAAATCTTATCAGCCAAAAATACTGGAAAACGATTAAAGAAAAATATTAAAATAGTACTATATAATAGATATAATAAAATGAAAAAAAAATTTGGTAATTTATTGCTACAGATACAGCTAGCACTACTAAAAATATGATACAAACCTATTTAACACTTCTATAAATATGGCACAAAAAAATAAAAAGAAGTGGTATAAACTAATGTTCTATTAGAAAAAAGGGTACAAACTAATGACTAATAATTAGTAACAATTAATAACCTAATAAGTGACATACAATAAAGCATACTGAGGCCAACACAAACTTCAGATAATATAGGGTACCTGCTAGCGTTGAGTCTTACTCTGAGTTTTCGATCCAATTCGTCCGACTCTGATTCTACCGTCAAGTGACCGATACCGATTCCGATTCTAAATTTACGAACCATGGTTTTATTCATGATCCAAGTGTATATAATATAACTCTAAATTTAATTATTTTCAATTCATTTGTAAATTTATTTTGTTTTTCATTCTTTTGTTTAGAAAAATATTTTTTTGGAAACACAATAGTAGTGTCAGTGGCACCGTTTATTTATTTAATTACCCGACCCCGTATATATAGTATTCAATAAGATAGTTGTCTATAAATATATTCTTTCATTAGCTTATCACATATCGGTATGCGTCAAGATTTTTTTATTAGGTTAATGGGTATGGACTCAATAGTGAAGATTCCAAGTCAATTGCATTCAGCCTAAGCACAAATTAGTATTACTATCGAGCGTTTCTTCTTTCTTGCTAGACTGAATAGATGCCCTAGTCTATCTGCAACATAGTTGTTCTCTTATCAGAAAGTCCCTATCAGAATCATAAATAAATGCCATGTAGAATGGGGAACCTGTAAAGAAAATAATTAAAAATAATTTAGCAACCAACCAGATAGCAAGATAAGAAAAATCATAATTTAATTTCCATTCCATTACTTTTCTTTATTGAAGGTCACTTTACATTTACCTACAAATTAAACATGGTGTAGATTATCCCAGAAGGATTGTATTACTTTTCTTATTCCAAGGCTTGTACTTTTTTCCCTACATTATATATCCGGATCAATAGAATACGCATTGCCTTCAAATTCCATTTAATTAACCTTGATTTTGGTACTAGAATAGATGAACAAAGAGATGATTTCTAAAATATCCACAATTACTATCTTTCTCCTTTCTTTCTCACCTTTTGCCATCCCAATCGATTCCTTACTAAGTGCTCAAAACCTTACAGATGGAGAGACTCTTGTCTCATCAAAATCTGTATTTCAGCTTGGGTTCTTCAGCCCTGGTACATCCAGCAAGAGATTTGTGGGTGTATGGTTCACAGTTTCACCAGATACTGTCGTATGGGTCGCAAACAGAGATTCTCCCTTGAACAACACCTCTGGCACACTTACCCTAAATAAGAGAGGGTCAATAATGCTATATGATTCAACAGGAAGGATCGTATGGTCATCTAGCTCTAACTCATCAAGTGATGCCAATGATTTCTGTCCACTATTGCAGCTTAATGATTATGGAAATCTTATACTAAAAGATAATACGAGCAATAGTATCATATGGCAAAGTTTTGATCATCCAACGAATACATTGCTTTCCGGCATGAAAGTTGGCAAAAACTTGAGAACTGGCTTTGAGAAATATCTCACTTCCTGGAAAAGTAGCGATGACCCATCAGAAGGTAACTATAGGTATCAGATGGACCCTGAAGGAGCTCCTGAGATTATTACATGGGACCGTTCGCAGATATTTAGCCGTTCTGGTATTTGGAATGGAAAATATTTTAGCGGGGCACCCAATATGTTATCTTACGAAGATAGGTTTAATTTCTTTTTTGTGTGGGATCAAGATGAGGTATCATATGGATTTGAAGCCAAGTCAACCTCGACCTTGTCCCGAGTAGTGCTGAATGAAACTGGTATAATTCAACGTTTTGTCTGGGATCAACCTCATGAGACTTGGAACGAGTTCTGGTTGGGAACAAAAGATGAGTGCAGCCAATACGCAAGGTGCGGGCCTTTCAGTATTTGCCAGCGTGACGATATGCAAGCCTGTAGATGTCTGACAGGATTTGAGCCACTGACACAAACGGAGTGGTACATGAGAAACACTTCAGGTGGGTGTAAACGCATGGTACCATTAGGTTGTAGTGCTAGTAGTGATGGCTTTTATGAAATTGAAGAAGTAGAGGTACCATATTCGCATAATGCAATTGTTGATGCGAGCATCAGTGTTAAAGAGTGCAGTAGCAGGTGCTTGATGAATTGCTCATGCATGGCATATGCCCCCTTAAATATTACGGGACAAGGGAGCGGCTGTGTTATGTGGCAAACTGTGCTTACTGATACGAAGTACATTGGTGGTGGACAAGTTCTTTACGTGAAGGTTTCAAAGTCTGAGCTTAGTGAGTTTTACCTCAATTTTCATCTTGCTTATGTGTATTCATAATTTGTAGGGATTATTTTAAACGTCTTTTTTTTTTTTTTTTGAAGTAATCACAGTAGTATTCTGTTTTAGGAATAACAACTATAGCAATAGTAAATTACAGTAAGTAAGGGTTTTAGGAGATATCTTTTGATGCATTTTTCTTGAATATCAGAAAAAAAAAAAAAAGTTCACTTTCCATATTGTTCAGCAAGTTTAGATCAAAACCAATTTAGATTTTAAGGACCTGTCTTTTAATGTAGGTACAAATAAGAGAAAACGGAGGGCAGCAATTATTGGAATAATATCAAGTAGCATAATATTAGTGCTCCTGATATCTTTAATTGTATGTCTACTATGGAGGAAAAAGATGAGATATCCAAAACAAGGTAACAGTAGGTTGTAAGTAAAATTTAATTAATCTGACAATTCTGATTGACCCAACCAATCTGCCCCGAAATGTTGCAGATTTAGAATTTGATTTGTTAGATATGGATTGTATTTTGATAACTCTTGCAAATAAGTTTTGGATACGTACTTTGTAAAATGTTTGAGTACCCCACCTGACCACAGTACATTATTTTTCTAAAGAAATTGAAGTTATTTATGCATAACATGACAGTAATATTACCCGTACACCTTCAAGAAAAAAACTATAACAGTAATATTATTATAGAATGTAGGAATATTGTTAATTTTATATTTAAATAAAACTTTCTCTACTATAACGTTAGTTAGAGTATATACATTCTTATTTGTACTTTTTCCAATTATAACTAATTGTTTCTTATGTTTTTTAGAAATAGTTTTTATTAATGAAACCTACTGTCCAGATAAACAAATTATTGAATGATTTATATCTTAATTGATTAGTTCCAGATAAAAAAATTTGTAACCTGACTATAGCAAATTGGATTGACAATCTCAATGAAACCCAACCAACTCGACCCGCTTATAACAAAGATTGCATATCAAAATAAAATTTTCTGCTTTTAGATGTCTTTATAACTATGCAGAATATCTTCTACAACAGGTAAACACCTGAAGTATTTGGTGCGAAATGAGTCATTCAAAGGAACAGATCTCCCTGTCTTTGACATGGACATGATTATACGAGTGACAGATAACTTTTCGAGTACAAATAAATTAGGAGAAGGTGGATTTGGCATTGTCTACAAGGTACTCCTTGCTATATATTTGCAATAGGCACACATGTTTGTTCCGAAGAAATACTCATATTCATCCTTTATGTAATTACTTATTAATATTAAAAAAAAAGCTAATGTGAAAAACAGTAAAGAAAACAATAATACTGCAAAAAACAAATTCTGTTATTTTCCCTTTTTAAAAGCATCTTCCAGTCCCTGTTCTAATGAAATCAAAAAGCACTCACAATCACATAACATCCTAGGGTCAATTGCCTTGTGGCCAAGAAATCGCAGTGAAAAGGCTATCAAGAGAATCCCTGCAAGGATTAAACGAGTTCATGAATGAAGTCTTACTGCTCGCAAAGCTACAGCATAGGAACCTTGTTAGACTCGTTGGATGCTGCATTGAGGACAATGAGAGAATGTTGATTTATGAGTTCATGGCCAACAAAAGTTTAGATTTTTATATCTTTGGTATGCATCCCAAATTTGAAACACTATTGATTATCATTTTAAAGTTCTTCCTCACCATCCATCAATTCAACAATTACAGTAAGATTTCTCTTACAATTGTTGCATGCAACTTTAGAACTGCAAGGGGTATTTCATATTTTGCTACCTCATGTAACAGATGCTACAAAGCGTTCCTCCTTAAATTGGACAGTGAGATTAGAAATTGTAATTGGGATTGCTAGAGGACTTCTTTATCTTCATCAAGACTCCAGATTCAATGTAATCCACAGGGATCTGAAAGCAGCAAATGTTTTATTAGATGAACAAATGAATCCTAAAATTTCTGATTTCGGCACAGCAAGATTGTTTAAAAGAGAGCAGGGAATGATCAACACGGAAACTCTAATAGGAACTCGGTATGTGCCGATTCAGTTTTTATACCTCATAAATCAATTCCACTTGAAGAAATTCATGATGATTATTTTTCTTCTTTCATTTCACATATCTGAAGCGGATACATGCCTCCTGAGTATATGTTGGAGGGTGCAATTTCGGCTAAAACTGATGTCTATAGCTTTGGAGTTTTAGTTCTTGAGATAATAAGTGGGAAAAAAAATCAAGCCAATCAAAACCTTCTTGCTTATGTGAGTGACATGTCATAATTCCAATTTTTTTTTACCAATACTGGTATAAAACAAGTCAATTTGAAATGTGTAAATCATCATGTAGGCATGGAAATTATGGGAAGAAGGAAGCATTATCAAGTTTCTTGACGACGTGGTAGAAAGCTCAGCCTTCGTAACAGAACTAATGAGATATGTTCATGTGGGTCTTTTGTGTGTACAAGAGTGTCCTGATGATAGGCCATCGATGAGCTCTGTTTTCACAATGCTATCAAGTGACACATTGCTACAAGACCCCAAGAAACCCTTGTTTGGTACAAGAATTAGAGGTTCTCCCTCAGATTGGTCCTTCTATGAACATGATTCATCAACTGTGGTCTCTGTGAATCAACTGACCATTACCGGAATTGAAGGCCGGTAGAGAATCAAGTGACTATAGAATATATGTTATTATTTTCAAATTACATTTAGGTACTCCGTACACTATTGCTAACATAAGCGGAATGTTATTGGGTGCCCTGATCTGAACTCTCTTTGAATTGTTTTTTTTTTTTTAAAATGGGTCAAAGAGTTCCAAGGATTGAACATATATATAACCTAATTAAGCTAGATATGATATTAATTTACAGCATTTATTGATTAATTGTTGTGTTTAATAGCATACAATTTCTTTCAAGGCTTTAGAGTTGATGGAACTTGGCAAGAAAGCTAAAAATGGCGGTCAAAGCCTTTGTGTTATATCCTTATTTTATTAGTATAGGAAGATGGGGAACAGGGCAAGAAATGCGGGGAGAGAGGGATTAATTTGCAAATTTTCCACGTAGCTATGCTTAAAATCTCCAATACTTGTATCCCGCATTGTATAGGTATTGTTAGGCATCTCCAACACTGGCCATAATTTTTAATCAAGAAAAATGACAATGCCACCATATTAAAGGCAGTATCTTATAAAATTTAAAATTCCACAAGTAAGAGAATAAAACACATCATATTAAATATTGAAATAACATACCTTTTAGTACTCAGTAGTAATGACAACTTTGATGAATGAATCAGTTATTCCTCTTATAATTACACTTCATGCATTATGTCCCAATATCTTTTTAAATTACAATAATTAATTTTGAAATTAAAGCACCAATGTAGGTAAAGATTTTCATTTGGCTCCTACAAGAAAACAAAGTACTGACAGAGGAGGTACTTGTAGCTAGGACATGTGTGGTAAGTGGTAACACATGGTTGCGTCTTTTGTAACAATGGGCTCATCGAAATGAGGGATCATATCATGTGGGAATCTATATATATATGCGGCAAGCTTCTACAGGGGCCTATTCGCACAGTTAAAATATAGCACCACGGAACGGTTCTGCAATTGTGGAAGTTTGGTGGTTGAGTCAGCAGGGGTCCCTACGTTAATAGGAAGCATTGAGACAAGGCTGCTGGAGTACTAACACTCTAGAAGGAAAGGAATAGGAGAATCTTTTTGGGAAAGATGAAATCGCAGAGCATTGTAATCGATGAAGTCACAAGTCACAACGGATATTCACAATTGGCAATTATTTGCTTAGGAATAATGGTCGGATCGGAATACTCGACAAAGCGCACCTATTGTACGCTGCTAACAATTTTACTTCACAAATAGAAGTGATGTAATATAGGGCACTCGTAGGGCATTTGTAAATAACTTCTCTTATTAATACAACTGTTGTCCGCACTTACTGTTAACCTTCAAAAAAATTAAATTAAATCATTTGAAAGTCAATTGTTGAATTTTGAAAATAGTTCAGATACTGTCTGTCCTTTCTCTGACACAACCAACGGAGAAAAAGGATGGATCGGTGATTCTCAGATTTTTCTTTGGTTTAATAGAGAAAGAAACGCGAGAAAGAAACGCTCTTAAGCAGGATCATATTTGGGGATGAGAACTGCTATCCGTCCTTAGCTTTCAGAACAACCTAGGCTTCTAACTTTCACTGGTAGGACCAAACTACACATGTCTGTTCAACCTATTTCTCAAATTTGGCTCCTAACTTTCTAAAGATTTAACCTTGAAATTATTATTATTGTTACAACACGTTTGGTTAATCATAAGTTAATGCAGAATTACTTTTCAAGAAAATAACTAATACGACAGGAACACGCAAGGATGTAATAATAGAAAAATGTATGACTCATTTCTTTATTTAAATTTGGCAATACAATGTACAACACGACATAATATATTTTGTCAAAATGAGGGAAGATAAATGTATAAATAGTAGGTCTTATTTTGAAAAATAGTGGACAGGTCAGTTGTTTCATTGCTGAAACAAGTATTTGAGTAGAAATAACATGATAAGTAGTACAAAATCTACACTGACTTGAAACTGTACTGGTAGCACTGCTGTTCTTTACCAAGTACTGCTGCCTTCAAAGTAATAACTAATGACAACCAGATTTGACATATTAAGACAAATTCACAATAAACATGGTGCTAACGCAAACATAAAGGCCTTTGGAGATGGGTGTACCAAATTTGTTCTTTCAAGTGAAGGTGTGTGAGTGTGTCTGTATATCTCCTATGTTCTAAATTTGTTCTATATTGTTTTTGTTAACTTCCAATATATATAAAAAAATTAATTAGTTATTAATTTCATTTAATAACTTCCATCAAAATTAGAAATCAAGTTTCAAAAATATAAAAAAAAATATGTACAAAAATTAAGGGTTTGTTCGGCTACACGTTTTCCTATGGGATTCAAAAGTTTTCCGCCACAATTTTTTTTTACCATCTTTTGAAGAAAAAAAGGATCAACATTATTAGCAGTGTAACAAAATGCGGCCTATGCGGCCGCATATGCGTATGCGGTTGGAAACCGCATAGAAAATCAATATGCGGTTTAATATGCGGTTCCGCATATGCGGCCGCATATTCGTCCGCATAATTTTTTCCGCATATGATCTAATCGGGCGCATAAACCCGCATATAGAAAATCGGATCCGCATATAATATAGTTCCGATTCCGAAAGAGAAATTTAGCCTCCGCATAAGGACTCCTTACCCAGCTCCTCCGCCTCATCTCCTCTCCACCGATCGCCGATCCACTCCGCCGCAGCGCCGGCTCTATCCTCTACCGCTTCTCTCCTCCGTCTCTCTCCTCCGATCTCTAGTCTCTAGTTCTCCAGCCCTCTGCCGCCTCATCTCCCCTCTCCACCGATCGCCGGTTCCTATCCACTCCGCCTCCTCTATCCTCTGCCGCTTCTCTCCTCCGCCTATCTCCAGATTTCCAGCTCGCTGCCACCTCTCTCCTCCTCCGGCTCCTTTTCACTCTCTAGGTATTGTACAGTAGCCTAATTAGTTTCAAGCTACTTGATTTATGTGAAATATTGTTATGCTGAGATAATTGCACGGTTTCAAGCTACTTGATTAATTCTTTTGACAGTTTGTTTTGTGCATTCCATACCAAGGATGCACCAGTATGCACTAAATGCACTGTACCAGTATGCATTGTACCAGTACTTGATAAATTCTTTTGAGTTTTGACAGTTTCTTTTGACAGTCTGTTTTGACAGTTTGATTTATGTGAAATATTGGCTTGCACGCAGAACTTACCAATAGAACTTGATTTCTTTTGACAGTCTGTTTTGCATCTGAGTCATATAAATTAGTTGCATTTGAGTCACTAAATTTTATAGCTAAATTTTGATCTTGGCTTGGTTCTTTTAGTTTTACTTTACAATAGAACTTAATGTTCTTTTAGTGGTTTCTGTAACTTAAGCCCTTTAACAGAACTAGAACTGATATGCTTATTGTTCATTTTTTTTAATAGAACTCAATGTCCAGTTCTGGTTCTCATGCAATATCGACCTCAGATTCCATTACTTCAGATTTGCATAGGCCTTCAAACTCGGTTGATCCTGGATGGAAGTATAGGAGGTTGACAGATAAGAGTGATTCAAATTCAGTCAAGTGTTTATTATGCAATTTAGTTTGTACGAGGGGGATAAATAGGTTTAAGTTCCATCTTGCGGGGATCAAAGGTAATATACGAAAATGCCCTAAAGCTAATGCAGAAGTGCAAAAAGAAATTGTTGAGTATTTGGAGATAGTAAAAAAGAGAGGAGAAGATAGAAAGAGGGTAAAAGATGATTTAGTAGCAGATGTGAACATAAATAGTGATGTTTCTGAGTCGGAGGAGTTGGAGACAGAGAGGGGCAAGAAGCGGTTGCAGCTCAAGAAGCCGATGAATTTGGTGAAAGACAAAGGGCCTTGGAGGCAACAAGTCATTAAGGATACATATGGTAAGGAGCAACGGGATAAAGTCAATGACTTTTTAGCTTTTTGGGCTTACAAGCGGGGAATTTCATTCAATTCACTTGCTGACCCAGAGTTCCTTCGTTTCTGTGAAGCGGTAGGTCAATTTGGATCGGGTTACAAACCTCCAACTCCTTATGAGTACCGTGTGCCACTATTGAAGAGGCAAGTTGCGAAAACCAACAGCAGATTAGAGGTTCATAAAGAAGCTTGGGGAAAAAATGGTTGCACCTTAATGACAGATGCATGGACTGATCGAAGAAGTAGAAGTCTAATGAATCTTTGTGTGAATAGTGCAAAAGGAACTGTCTTTTTGAAAGCCATTGATGCATCTTCAGAATCTCACACGGCTGAATATATACTACAATTTGTGGAAAGCGGAGTAAAAGAAGTTGGGGAGGAGAATGTGCTTCAAGTTGTGACAGATAATGCTGCAGCAAATATGAAAGCTGCTGAATTATTTATGGCAAAATACACGCGAATTTATTGGACCTCGTGTGCAGCACATTCTATTGATTTGATGTTGGAGAACATCTCAAAGCAGAAAGAGATAAGTGATGCGATAAAACAAGCTAAAGAGATTGCCAACTTTATCTACAGCCATCATCAGGTGTTATCTTTGATGCGTGTTCATACCGAAAATAAAGATATTGTGCGACCTGGAGCTACAAGGTTTGCTACTTCCTTTCTTACCTTAGAAAGCATTTTTCAAAAGAAGTTACAGTTAAAACGAATGGTCCTCTCTGATGAATATAATGCATTGATTGATCCTTCTAAGAAAAAGAGAAAGAAATTTGCTGATAAGGGAAGAAGGATTTCAAATATTGTTGTTAGCAACAGTTTTTGGAAATCAGTGACATTAGCAATCAAAATTTTCAATCCATTAGTTGTTCTTCTTCGTATTGTCGATGGAGAGGAGAAGCAGCCTATGGGATTTGTTTATGGAGGTTTGAAAGATGCAATAAAGGAGATAAAGGCAGCTCTTAAATACAAGGAAGGTCTATTCGAGCCTTATGTAAAGGCAGTTGTTGATGGAATGAAGGGTAGACTTGATGGAGAACTTCATAAGGCAGCGTACTACCTCAATCCCTATTATTTTTATAGGGATTTTGAAGAGATGAAAACAGATCCTTCTATTATGGATGCTATTTCTAATTGTGTTATACGGTTCTATCCGGATCCAAAGATTCAAGATATTGTCATGACCGTTGAAATGCGCAATTTTCAAGACTCAAATGGACATTTTGGGAAACCTGCAGCAAAGAGACAGAGAGAATTAAATGACAGAACCTTCAATCCAGGTTAGTATATTTCACTTTTCAAGGTGTTTGAAATAGCAGCAGGCTACTAAATTTTTATGCCTACCATTTTTGCTGTGAGATTCTGATGGCTTATTCTTCTTTTCTGTTTTTATTGACAGCTCATTGGTGGTCTCTCCATGGTGCAGAAGCACCTTATTTAAAGAATATAGCTACCAAAATACTAAGTTTGACTTGCAGTTCTTCTGGATGCGAAAGGAACTGGAGTACATTTGAATGGGTGTTTTTTTTTTTTCCTCTCTAATAGATCTTTAATATCATAATTATTATTGTTCTTTGTAGACATTAATTAATTTTCCTTAACTTGTATAGACCCATTCAAAGAAGAGGGGCAAGTTGGAAGTGCAACGTCTTAATGATATTGTTTTTGTTCAATTCAATGCACGCATAAATGATCGAAGGATCTTGAAAAATTCTGATTCAATGTGTGCAAGAGAAGAAGAGCAAGATGAACATGTGAGGGATTGGACAGGGGGTCCAGCCTTAGATTTGCCCGAAGAAATTGGTTTGGCTTCAAGTTCAACTTCTTCCTCTACACCGATGGCAATAAATATAGACGATGTGGGCATTGATGATATTTCTGATGATGATATTTCTGATGATGATATGTCTGATAATGATGGTGATGAAGAACCTCATTTATATGCATCAGTGGAGGAAGAAGGGTAAAAACATATATTTTATTTATGTAGAGGGGTAATCTAGTACTTACATTTTACTATGTTTGTTTGTATTTTGTTTTAACATTTATGTTTGTATTTTGCTGTGAGATTATGCACTATATAATTTCCTCTCTGGTTCCTTTGTGTCTTAATAATTCCTCTGATGCGCCTCTGATGTGCTGCATGATATAATTACTCATAGTGACAGAAATTATAGCTTTGATATATTTATGCATATTCATAATATCAATCATTATCTAAGATATGCCTTTGATGTGCACAAATTATGGTTTTGCATATAAATTATATATGAATTATAGTTTTAAAATCCGCATATATACATCCGCATAAAAATCCGCATATGCGGCCGTATACCGTATATGCGGTATGCGGTGGCCTTCCGCATACCGCATGAAAACCGCATTTTATAACACTGATTATTAGGCTACCTTTTTTTTTTTTATAATACAGGATGAACAAATCAAATAAAAAATTAATCACATTTACATAAAATTATCAAAACAATATTTCATTCTCTGATGATACGAAATCAACATGACATAATAAGTGAAACAAATTAGTGGTAGTATACAAAGTATTTCATTCATTTTACGGGCAATTATATTTTTGTGAACAAAGTGTGAATAAAAAAATTGAAAACCAATAATCGGTGGTGTTTTTTTAAAGTATTATGTCATTTTTGAGGTTTTGGTTTCGGCACCTATGTAATTATATTCTAATTTTCAAAAAATTTAATCAGTTGAATAGCAGTATGAGATTTTCAAACTGTTCTATCTTCTACGAGAATGGCAGTATGAGATTTTTTGTAAATTAAAATATCAATTGAACATTAATCACATCTAAAATAAAGTATTTGAGATTTTGATAGCAAATTTCTACCTTGGTCAGACTCATATTAATTACTTTAATATTACATTTATTTTCAGCATGTCTTTACATTGTGTTGTAGAAATATGAAATGGATGCATACTTGCAAAAGAAATACTTTATTTGACTCTGAGCGAATTAGAAAAGAAGAAAAGAATGTCAGAAGTAGATCCTCGAACGCCAATAGAAGAGGAAATCTTGTGCTGATAAGAAACCATATATATGCATAAGAGAAAATCTAATATGAGACCCCCGGTGGTCAAGGTCCAGAGCTAATTGCATGGTTTTGGATGTTTTTTTTAGAGGCTAGGTAGTGAGTAGTGACTACCAAGCACTACAGAAAAATAAAGAACAACAAAGAAAGAACATCCCACAGCCTCCGGGTATTGTGTACAATCTCTGAAATTAGTGACTACACTATCCTGTGACCCTGCCGCAATTAGGGCTGTAAATGAGCTGGCTCGGGCCGAGCTGGGCTTTAGCTCAGCTCGTTAATTCTGGACCGAGTCTGGATCAAACAAGCTGGACCTAAGACTTTCGAGCTAAAACCTCAGCTCAAACTCGTGACGAGCTAGCTCGCGAGCTGATGAGCTGGCTCACTGGGTCTAGCTGGACCTTGTTTTAAGAAGAAAATAAATTTTACAAATCTTTTTGGACCGACTTGAACCGAGCTAAACCAAGCTAGACCGAACTTGACAGTATAAAATGCACACAAATTCATATAAATTCACAAATTGATGCCTGGCCTAGCTAGCTCGCGAGCAGGCGAGCAAGCTAGACCCCAGCTCAAACTCGTTAATTCTGGACCGAACTGTTAGCGAGCGAGCCAGATGCGAGTCACGATCGAGCCAAGAGCTACGAGCTTTTTGACCACCCCTAGTCGCAATAAAGAAAGGTTTTGGATGTTCTCTTGAAATTATGTATGTGATCCTTTTGTCATTGAAAATTATATATGAGAATAATTGTTTTTAATTATAATGTTTTTCATTATATGACGTTTTGACCTATTCAATAATTATTTTGTCATTTCATTTTTATTCTCCTTTACTCACAAGCGTTTATGTTGTTGAACTCTAATTAATAAGTTGTTTTGCAACTACAGATACTAGACAAGAGTGAATATGTATAAAGCACCGATGTTGTACACCAGTGAGCAAAGCACAACCATTTGATTCTCTATTTGATCTTGATCCATTAAGCCACTGTTTCAAAATTGAAATTAGTGAGAAACGTTGTTAAGCAAATATGCAGGGGTCATTATGCAAAAATATGCTTCTTCTTACTAGCATAATTGTTTCAATTTCAAAAGTAATTTATTGGTAAGAAAGTTTCTCTTTTAAATTGACAAGTTTTGCATCTTATCATTAATTCTCTGCAAATAATATATTATTAAACTCTAAGATTATTGTTTGCTCTGTTAATAATTAATATATGATGAAAAAATCAAATGAAAATTAATCACATTTTAAGAAAGTGATCAAAACAATATTTATACCGTTATAGCGCACGGACACTCATCTAGTTAATAAAAATCACGGTCGATTAGGTGGGATTCGCATCCTCTGAGATATCTCAAATTTTGCGTGACTTTTTGGAATATCTCAATCGTTCAAATACGGTCTGCATGAATCTCAAAGCTCAAATAATACTGCCCCCTACGTTCCCCCGAATTGGCACCGGACACGTCGGTTACACAAAGATAGTTACAAGAAAGGCATATAGCTTATATATTTGTTTGAAAATTTCAAAATTTTCAAAATTATTTGAAAATTTTACTTCAATGAAATTAATTTTAAAATATGTTTGACTAACACAAATATTTAGACTTATATATATTCTATAATGACGGTTCAAGTAAATCATTTGTTAAAAATATTTTGTATATTAGCTAATATTATGTTATCAATTTTAGCTTATAATTAAGATCAACATTAAAAAAAAAAAAACTATACAATAAAATATATGCCCTCCTAATTTATTTACAAAATTTTCATATATTATTAACTCTTCATTTCAAATAAAAAGTTTTAGGAGTAAACAAGGAGAAGTGAGAGGGAAGGAAAAAGAAGGGAAAAATGGGACCCACAAAGACATTTTGTTAATAAATTTATAATGATGAGTATTTTGTTTGTTGGTTGGAAAAAGAAAGGCAAATTGTATATTTCTCCAAAAAAAAATCTCAAAAAATTAAAAAAATAAAGGTCTTTCGAAATGGGGTACCAAAAAAAGAGGGACTTTCACTCAATTAGTCCTATATCTTTGATATAATCAACACAAGTGTCTTTGAATTCACACATCACAATCACAATCGACGCTTAAAGCCACCAACAGTTTTGGAAAAATCCCCCGTGTGAGGCACCAATCAATGGACTTTTCAAAATTTAGGAACTCATGCCAAGCCAGCCTAATTAACAAGTAATACAGAAGGTTCCGGTCTAAAGCAAACATTGAAACAATAGTGCACTGTGCACAGCTAACCATACATTGTCCCATCAAATCTTTTAGCGTGGTCTTATATTCCAAATTTGCAGCCTCTTGTTGTGCCTTGATTTTTATTAATATCCAACGTTAAATAAAAAATTCCAAACATAAGAAGAGTTGAAAAATTATAAAAATATTCAAATCGGTTAATTATTGGCCGGTTCCTATTTTTTATTAGAAACTAGCCAATAATTGACCAATTTCTAAATTTTTTTTTAATTGGCCGGTTTCTATATTTTTTTTTTTAATTGGCCGGTTTCTATATTTTTTTTAGGTAGTTGATGTGTTAATTGTCGAGTTTATATTAAGATGGTTATTTAACTAAATTTGTTGACTTGATTTAGTATGATTTACAAGTATGATTTGGTTTTTTGACTAAATTTAGTATGATTTATAAGTATGGTTTATATTTTGATATTTTTAAGTATGATTTAGCCATGAAATATGTAAACAATTTATAATAGACAATTATTTGACTAATTTTTTTTATATTATTTATTGTACATGCATAACCTAATTAATAAATATCAAGCTTCAAGCCGTCCGATAGGTAATAAATGGCTTCATTTAAGAGGTTGTGGGTAGGGAGTCCTTATTCTATGAGCACGATATAAGAGAGAGATGATAAAAATATCATAAAGTAGAAAATATAAATAGAAAGATATAATACAAACATAAAATAACAAACACAGTAAACCAAATGTAAATCCTACAAAACAATACAAGTACAACTATCTTCCAGAGGGGGACTATCGCTCAGCTGGCTGTCCTTTGTTAACTCTGCCGGGCAGCCCCTCAGACCACCATACCATGTGCAGCAGTGGCCGCGGACTCTGCCTCTCTGCTTAGTCTGGCTGAGGTATCCCATACACTCCTCTGGATAACTAATAGCTGGCGGAGGTGTAGAGAAGATGGGTGCCTCCAGCCCAGTCGCATAGTCTCTGTCGGATATTATCAGGCATCCGAATGCATGCACGGCGACTGCAGTAGTGATAGGCTATCAAGATCCTCCAATATGAACCCGACCCATCCTACTCCATATACTCTAAATACGGAGCCTCATGATGCGGTGGCAGCATGCCAACCGGACCCTGCAGACATAAAAACAATATAATTTTTGATACAAAGGAAGAAAAATGTACTAACTTGATTTATAAAAAATATGACTTTCGACAGCTGCACTGGACGTCCATCGGAGATGTAGAAGGCATACTACCCGGTATTGGACAGCTGCACTGGAGTCCCACTCTAGGTGCTCTCGGGACGGAGATGACATATGTACTGTACCATATATATATATATATATATATATATATATATATATATAGATATAGATATAGATATATAGAGGTTGGCTAAGCTAAAAATGTTTGTTCCTAGTCTCAGGAACAAACGATTCTGTTCTCTGATTTTCAAAGTCCAAACGATCGATCCAAATAGACAGGTGTTTAATCTAAATTAAAATGTGCTTGGAGACCAAATTTTACATTTTTTTAAATTTTTTACTATTTATTAAGATGGTTTGAAAATCGTTGTTTTCCAATAGTGCAGAATTTTAATAAAAAGAACGATTTTCAAACCATCTTAATAAATAGTAAGAAAATTTTCAAAAAATATAAAATTTGGTCTCCAAGCACATTTTAATATAGATTAAACATCTGTCGGTTTGGATCGACCGTTTGGACTTTGAAAATCAGAGAACCGAATCATTTGTTCCTGAGGCTAGAACGTTTTGAGCTTAGCCAACCCCTTTCTCTCTCTCTCTCTCTCTATATATAGAGTAGAACTAGGATGCTCCTAGGAGTACCAAGCTTCTTTGTACTCTTAATTCTAAAATTTATCCGATTAATTTCGAACGACGAATCCAAACCGTTGAAATCATTCTACCTTACGAGTGATGCGTCTACATGTGAAAATTTTAAAGTTTCGAATTAATTTAGTATAAAGTCAAGTGGTCAAAAGACTTCCAAACAATGAATGCATTAAAATTAATTTAGAAACCTTCTAATTTTGACCACTTGACTTTATACTAAATTAATTTGAAACTTTAAAATTTTCACATATAAACACATCACTTATAAGGTAGAAGGATTTCAACGGTTTGGATTCATCATTCGAAGTTAATCCGATAGATTTTAGAGTTAAGAGTATAAAGGAACTTGATACTCCTAGGAGCACCCTAGTTCTACTCTCTCTCTCTCTCTCTCTCTCTCTCTCTATATATATATATATATATATATATATATACTTTTGGAAATAATCTGTTGTTTTCTAAAGGGGTCATAGACATGTTATTCCTATTCCAATTATTCAAAAAATTTCATGCACAAATCTCAATAAAATTATTTTTTTGTGCTAATTTCAACAAAAATCAATGGCTGAGGTTGGAATAGCATGTCCTGTTATCCCTTTTGAATAACAACATATTTATTTCCCTTACTCTTGTAGTGAAGAAATAGATAATTTATTTCTTACTAGTATTACTTTTAGTGCTTGCGTACACCCATGCATGTTTTTTTTTTTTTTTTTGATTTAAAACCCATAGGTATTTTCATTAATCAGGACAAACCAATTACACATAGTTTCGTACGAGTACATACATCATCTGTACGTACCAGTACATAAAATATTACAACTTAACCCATTTACAAATGTAGACAAGAAAATTAGAAAATAAAAGCAGAATCAAAAGTTTCTGCGCTCAGATCGGTAGATATGTATTGAGCCTACATGATTTTCTGTGCTCGTGCTCAGATTGATAGATTGTGAGTCTGCATAGTTTCTTGTCGTTAGCACAAAACAGTGCTGTTGTAATCAGTGCGAGAGAGGTATCCATGAGAGCCTTTGTGTTCAGATAAGGTTTGTGCCTGAATTATTTAAAGAAAAAACAAGAAAGGAGATAGGAAGAAGGAAGGGGAAGAAGAAAGAGTCATTATCAACGCACCATCTTCATCATTAACCATAAATGTACCTTATTCATATATAGTTATATTAGATGCTACGGCGGACGAAGCGAATTTACAGCACCCTCAGTCAAACCCGGATAGTCTAGACGGATTGAAGAGCAGTGACCAGATCCGTTGGACGGAAGCACTTGCTCGGACGAAGTGAGACAGAGCATTGAACGGCAACATAATCATCCTTTCGAAAGTAGCGAATAGAGATAGACCGGGCAGATGAGGGGGGCAGGTGGCGGGTGGAAAAGCGAAGCGGACAGACAACTCTCAAAACTTCGTCTTTAAAATCTCCTCAGCAGTCTCTGATTTCCGGAGTTTTCTAGCTAAAGTGGAGCGGAGCTTACGAGGGACAACACCCATGCATGTTGCTTGCTATTATTATTCTTAGTGCTCTACATATATTAGTGATTGAACTCTGATAACTAACAAAATCAAAATGTTAATTGATTGAGATATTAATTTGTTTTTAATTAATCAGCAGTAATGGTACCAAATCTTTTTGTTAACATAAAATTTTCGACATAATTTAATAAAAATATAATTTTAAGCTTCTTTCTTGTACAATGAAAAATTAATAAGTTGTGCTTGTCACAAATTTAATTTAATTAAGACATGAATAGTTTAATTAAGACCACTTAACATGAAGTAAGCACTTAATTAATTTTATGATAATTTCCCTTTTGTAGAAATCGGATTTGCCTATAAATAGTATATATCATAGCACATAATGTTGTCACAAAATATATCGCTTTATGTCACAACCCCGCCGCCAGGCCGGAAGTCATGACAAGAGAGGCACCTTCGAATCCATCCGTCATCCCGTCAACCTACGTCGCAACAGAAATAACAAACAAAAACAATAGGGAAGTCAGCTACAAAGCTTAGTAACCGGTTATTTAACGACGCACTTCTCTATAATTGGCTATTAAACAACCATTCAAACAAATTGGATTAATCCACACAAATTAAATATCGAATTGTGTATACATATTTAACCGGTAATATCAATTGGGTCTAGGTTTTCAATAACAATAGTTCCATTTCCAGTTGGAATCCCTGAAACAGGCGATTCCCAGTATATCAGTCCATTAAAAACAATTTCAGTATCTAGACCCCATATTCCAGTTGAACATACCATCCTAATCCGATTACCCAATTCAATACCCAATCAAAATCCAATTCAACCATTCAAATCGAAAACACAAATTATAGAGAAGTCCGGTTACCTAATAATGATCGATTCAGAAATCCAATTCGAGTTGCAATGACTGTTCAGAATCAATGCGACATAATCAGAATTTCAATCGGACCCACAATCAAATAATAATCGGTATCAAATATTTATCAAAATATTCTTATTTTCTTTTCCTTTTTCTCTTCTATTTTTCTCTCTTTTTGTTTCCGATTTTCTTTTCATTTTTTCTTTTCCTTAGTAAACAGGAGGCTTTTAATTAGAGGAGGTTACACGGTGGGGGCACCTTCATGGGCCACGTGGCAAGTGTGCCACGTTGGTCCCATCTTTTTTTTTATAAGTTTTATATTTTGCAATTTAAGCCTTCAAATTTTCAAATATTGCAAATAAGTCCAAAACAAATATTACAATAAATATAAAAATTTACCGGTGTTACAAATTCTCCCCCACTTAGAAAAGAATTTTGTCCTCAAATTTCAAACGGATGATACTCAAATCAATCGAGACATAACATATGATAATAATATAGAATTTATTAGATACAAATCAATCGGTACAACAAATGACAAATATTACAATGCAATAATCAATCGGTACCACAAATAACATATCTTACAAAATCAATAATCAGTTAAATTTTTAAATAGATTAAACAATTAGAATTTCATTAATCAATCTTTCAAAGTAACAAATTTCAATTTAAGATATACCTATAGGTTTCAAGTTGGAGTAAAATCCAGACATATCAAAATTAGATTGAACTGAAGCATACTTGATGAGTCAGGAATGAATCTTTGAAGGATTATATGGAATTTAAGTCCAATTTCATTGAGAAATATACTTTTAATTATCCGAATACTTATTTATAATATCAATTCCATATGCTTATCTGTCATATAAGCACACCAATTATCATTACAAAAATTTCATAAATAGATATTCGAAAACGTAAATCTTGAATTTGGAACAAATAGATATGATATGAGCCAGAATATTTGTCAAACTACTTTTTTTGTCAGATCTATCAGAATTCATTTCATTTTAGACAGAACAATGATAACAAATGGAACATGGACCCAAATACAGTTCGAGGAACGAATGCTCTGATACCAAAATTGTCACAACCCCGCCGCCGGGCCGGGAGTCGTGACAAGAGAGGCACCCTCGCATCCATCCGTCGTCCCGTCAACCTACGTCGCAACAGAAATAACAAACAAAAACAATACAGAAGTCAGCTACAAAGCTTAGTAACCGGTTATTTAACGACGCGCTTCTCTATAATTGGTTTAATTAAACAACAATTCAAACAGACTGGATTAATCCACACAAATTAAATATCGAATTATGTATACATATTTAACCGGTAATATCAATTGGGTCTAGGTTTTCAATAACAATAGTTCCATTTCCAGTTGGAATCCCTGAAACAGGCGATTCCCAGTACATCAGTCCATTAAAAACAATTTCAGTATCTAGACCCCATATTCCAGTTGAACATACCATCATAATCCGATTACCCAATTCAATACCCAATCAAAATCCAATTCAACCATTCAAATCGAAAACATAGATTATAGAGAAGTCCGGTTACCTGATAATGATCGATTCAGAAATTCAATTCGAGTTGCAATAACTGTTCAGAATCAATGCGACATAATCAGAATTTCAATCGGACCCACAATCAAATAATAATCGGTATCAAATATTTATCAAAATATTCTTATTTTCTTTTCCTTTTTCTCTTCTATTTTTCTCTTTTTGTTTCCAATTTTCTTTTCATTTTTTTCTTTTCCTTAGTAAACAGGAGGCTTTTAATTAGAGGAGGTTACACGGTGGGGGCACCTTCATGGGCCACGTGGCAAGTGTGCCACGTTGGTCCCATCTTTTTTTTATAAGTTTTATATTTTGCAATTTAAGCCTTCAAATTTTCAAATATTGCAAATAAGTCCAAAACAAATATTACAATAAATATAAAAATTTACCGGGTGTTACACTTTATGCCTCACTGATTTCGTTAAACATGATTTAATCGAGCCATACTAAGATAAAATAAGCTAAATTTTAGACTGTTCTAAATAATTGACACTACTACAAAAAACGTCTTCCTACACTGTACCTTATACACGGATTTTCTCAATTTTATAAAAAAAACGTGTATGAAATAGGATTTTTCCAATGTTCTAGAAGTCCTACATGGATATTAACTTAAAAATCAGTGTACGTATGGAAATTAAGCTTTTATACACGGATATTTAATGAAATATCCGTATAGGAATGGTGAGAGAGCTACACAGATATTTAATGAAATATCCGTGTAGGAAGGTTTTTTGTACACGGTTTTTTTATTTAAATAGCCGTGTAGATATGTTGACAGAGCTATACGGATTTATAGTTAAATATCCATGTAGGAAAGGCTCAGTAGGGTTTTAATGAATAAATTGTTATCTTCCAGCGCCGTTTTAATCAATATTACTCTATCTCTCTCTCTCTCTCTCTGTATTGAATATTGGTTTGATTTCTGCGCACAAGGAGGAAATTGGCAAATTCGAATTTTGTATTTCTCCTCTCTATCTTGCTAAGGTTAGTCATGTGTGTGTATATATATTTTTCTTTACCATTGTTGGGTTATTGAAGAAATTCGTTTTTCTTAGGGTTTTTGTTGGTTGTTGTCATCTTTGCCACTGTTGGTTGCTATTCTCTTCGCCACCCTCCCTTAGGGTTCTGGTACCGGTGCTGTCATTTTTAAGCACTTCTATTTAAGCAAAATACAAAGATATACATACATGTTTAATTTTTTTTTTTTACGAAATTAATTTTCACGAATTTTTTTTTACAGATTCAATTATTATTTTTTTAGGAAATTAATTCAAAACCGAGAATTTTTATTCTCTATTATGTATGTATGCACATATATGTTGATCCTTGTTTTTTTTTTTATAGGAGATGCAATATTGTTGGAGACATTTAACCAAGAGCCATCATGTCATGGATCACATGCAAAAACCTCTTTTTTGATATGTTGGATCTAATACGTTTTAGTATGTATGAAATTTCGTCCTAAACTAGATCATAGCCATGAGTTTTGGCAACATGAGCCCATGGATCACATGGCTACTAAGTGGTAAGAACATAATTTTTATACAAACATTGTATTGAATCTTGAGGAGTATATGTTACATGTTGGATCAAAAGGATTGCATATACAAAAGGCTATGTATATATGTGTGTTGCAAAAGGCTATATGTATATACAAAATGATATGTATTTATTTTTGCAAAATGCTATGTATATTCAATCTGAAATATATATTATTGGCTAGCAAAAGTGGAGGCTAGCCCAAAAAAAAAACCAAAAAAAAAAAAAAAATAGGACAATCCTACACGGATATTTAAATAAAATCTGTGTAGGAAGAGGTAAGAATAAAATATTAGTAATTCATAACCTTCCTACATGGTTTTTTAACTTAATATCTGTGTACAAATACTCTTCATACACGGATATTAATTAAATATCCGTGTAGGAATCTCTTCCTACACGGATTGCTTAATTAATATCCGTGTAGCTAGGGTACGAGAGCTACACGGATATTTAGTTAATATCCGTGTAGGAAGACTATTCCTACACGGATATTTATTAAAAAACCATGTAGCTCTCTTGCAGTGTGATGTACTTTGGTAGGTTTTCCACACGGAACTTTACGAATAATTCATGTAAGATTAGTATAATCGTACACAGATAATTATCCGTGTGTAAATGTTGCACTTTCCTACACCCTAATATTACACACGTTTCCAAATCCGTGTAGCTACGTCATTTTTTGTCTGTGTACAAACTGTGTTTTTGTAGTAGTGTGACCTAAACTAAATAATCTGGTTTAATTTTATTAGAGTATGAGTTCTAACTTTTCATTATTTTTATTAAAAAAATATAAAATAAGCAATTAATTTTTTATCAATTTAAACATAAATAAACTTATAACATTATCAATTATAGAATCCACATTTTTCTAAATGACATAACTTTCTAAATTAACAAAATATGCAATAGAAAATAATTAAATAAAATATTTTTTGAAATTGTATGACAAAAAAATATTTTTTTTATCCAGAAACAAAATATATTTTTGAGAAAATAAATTGGTATACGTATAAGTTTAATTAAACAAGATTCACTAAATGCAATGTGCATCTCTAATATATAGAATTATTTTGACTTAATTTGCAAAACATATATTAGTTGAATTTAACCATTTACATGATTGAGTGATTTTGTAGGTTTTGATGCTTTAATTACAAGACTAATAATGAAGAACCAAAGATAGGTTAAATATCTTAATTGCAAAATTTCTATGAAGGAGAACCAAGATTCATGAAAAGCTTAATTACAAGATTCATTTGAAGAACTGAAGTCAACAAGACTTTACAAAGGTATAGATTTGTAATAATCAAGTTGTTAATTAAGTATATTTATTAAGAAAATCCTACATAAGTTCTTTGAACATGGAAAGTACAGTTAAGGGACGCTAACAATATGAAAGTTAGTTATAGTAAATGCTTTGTAAATTAGAAACTCATTCGTTCTCTGTTGAGAATAGAATAAATGTAGAGAGTTAAAAGTGTAAAATAGCTAGGAAAAAGGGTAAAATGTAATTTAAGAAATTGGAAAGTTACTGTTAGTACTATTCTAAGTACCAACGGTACAATAAACATAGAGACTATAAATACTCAAAGGAAAGATTGTAAGAAACAATATAACAGATACTCAATTCAAATACAAATACTCAATATTCATAAACTTTACATTCTCTGAGTAGCTTCTAGGAGAGCAAGTCCATTATTATTTTCAAACCAACATACCCCAAAAAAAAAAAAACAGTATTCTTAGCTTATCTGCTTTTGGAGATCAACAACCCAGTCAACACCAAACCGATAGTAAATGCAGCCTTTACTAGATCTGTAATTTATGATACCCAAGCAGCCAAACATTAACACTCAAAAAAAAAAAAAAAAAAAAAAAAAAAAAGCAGCCAAACATTTAGAATAATATTCATGGATAGAGCTCCAAAACACAGTCAACACCTAGCCGAATAGGATAAATTGTGTAACCAGAATAGCCTGCGCCTAAAATTAGATCATGCAATTCCTGCTTGTTACGTTCCTTCGATCCATGAATGCACATCATAAGAATATCAAATAAAAAGCATGTCTCAGTTGCTTTTGGGTTATTATTTTCGAAGTCCTGAATAATATCCACGATGATAACCTTGCTACCATCTTTCCTGGGTTCAAGTGCTTCTTTGCATCGTTTCAGTATTCGAACACAGTCCTCGTCACGCCAATCGTGAAGAACATTCTGAGATACATGACGCAAATAAACAGTGATTTAGTTGCTGTACGTACAAATTAAACAGTTTCATACTAATTATTAATTACAGGAAATAAATATATTAGTTCAGTGAAAGAAATACTAATCAAGGCCAGGAAGTTTTGAGATAGACAAGTTATTACATTAAGAAGAATTGCGTCAGCTGAAGGTATCTTTTCAAACATATCTCCTGCAACCACATTGATCGAGTCAGATTCCAGAGCTTTCTCAACTACATGAGGAAGGTCAAGCACTGTGCATCTCAATGATGGAAATGCATCAGCTATGATTTTTGCTGCAGTTCCAGTACCACCTCCTACATCCACCAGACTATTTAAGCCATCAAATATATGTGGATAGTTTGTAACTAAGTTTCCGATCTTCTGCTTACTGTGGCTGGCCATTGCCTCATTGAACATGTTACCTGGTTTCAAAAGTTTAAAATTGTATGTCAATAAATACATATGTTAGACTGAAAATCCATCGACAATTAAATCATGCTCCAGTACTCCACTGTTTTCAATATGGATGTTTCATCATTGTTAATTGTACACAAGGCATGTAATTACTAATTACTATGATCGATATTGTACTCTTCATCTGATCGAAATTACTTGATGAATTAGAAATCACAAGAAGAGATATACAACACCATATATAAATTATAAATCTTTGTTGATTTTTTAAAAAGAAAGATAAGAGGGAGAGTGAAAGGTTGTTCTTTCTTATTTTTAGTTACCAATCTCAGGCATTTCCCTTGCAAAGTCAAAAAACTTCTTCCCATCATTTTCCATGGTGAAGACGGTGCTTCCATCATCACCGTTCTTGAACCATTCGCTCATAGCACACATATATTTAGCGAGTGATAGCTCTGTAATACAACGCACAAAGGCACCCATATTGGAGTTCTCAGACATTAGAATGAGCTTGGATAAGGGCGTGAGCACGTAACCGGCTTCATCTTGTGCAAAGACTTCTTTCTGAACAAGAAGTGCCATGAGACGGCCAAGCATCACGTCCTTCTCGGGTGAGATTGGAATAGAACGAGCAAGTTCGTTTAATGGCATGGGACGGCCATATGCTTGTATGCGGCCAGAGATGTCTAGCTCAACAGCGCACCTGAGAGCAAAACTATTGATATAAGTTAGACTTTGATTTAAAACACTGGTGAGCTCCATTATTATATGAGAAATGTAAATGGCACAAATAATTGGTTCAGAAAGATGAGATAGCAGTGATCTATTTATAGAGAGGTCTTCTAGTATTTCAATAAAGGTATTTTAATAATTATTAGCTAGTATCTGGCAAAAAAAAAAATTAGATATGTATTGTACTATTGTAGGGTATAACGTTGAAAGCGTCAAAGAATAATTTTATCTAGCACTCGTTCATTCAAATGGAGAAATATGAAATGTAATCACCAAGCAATAAAGCACAAAAACATTAAGGAGAAACACAAGATTTTAGTTGAAAATTCTTATGAAATAAAACCACGGCACAATATCACTATATTTGAAATCTTGACAAATAAAAGAGATTATCAGGCCAATGCCCAATAATACTTTTCTCATGCTCACTTTAAATATTCATACATCCATTAATATTGAAATTATCAAGTATCTATTATCCTAAAATCAAATAAAGATAGAAAATTCTAGAGAGATAATTTAAGAGAAATTAAACCGGCTTTTTTTTTTAATAACCAAAAAATAATATTAACTATTATTAATAACCGGTTCTTAAAAAAAAATTCAAACCTAACCAAACCGCCCCACTGTGGGGCGGTCTTCTGTCCAGGGCAAACCGCCGCCCGTGGGGCGGTTTGCTACAATAACTTTTTTTTTAATTTAAATCTAAAACTGAAAATTAAAATAGCAAACAAAAATATTCAATCTTACTTATGTCCTCAAATTTTTTTTATCATATGCAATTTCAAGTTTTAAATAAACTTAATGTTAATCAGAAATATCTGATTCAAAACAAAGAATTTGTAAGCAATTATTTTTTTTATGAAATTTCCAAATCTAATTTGCAAAATTAATTTTCTTGTTGTGTAAATCTGATAAATGTAAATACAATTTTTTAAAACGTATTTAAGAAAGTTCACTGTTTTGGATATTGTTTTTCATGCATTCTTTGGGGATACTTTGCAAAACAATGAAAAAACAACCATAACATTTTTTGTTTTCGGATCTTGTACAACTGGGTTGGACAATTTTTGGTCCAAATGAATTACAACCATCAGATGAACCATTGTTTTGCCAAGAATTTGTTTTGAATAAGATATTTCTGATTAACATTAAGTTTATTTAAAACTTGAAATTGCATATGATAAAAAAAAAATTGAGGACATAAGTAAGTAAGATTGAACATTTTTGTTTGTTATTTTATTTCTTATTTTTAGATTCAGATCCAAAAAAAAAAAGTTATTGTAGGAAACCCCCTGGGGAGGCGGTTTGGTTAGGTTTGAAAATTTTTTTAAGAACCGGTTATTAATAATATTTAATATTATTTTTTGGTTATTAAAAAAAACCCGGGAAATTAAAGGCATAATTAGTTCACTTGGCTTTGTTCACAAGGAGAAAACACCCCTGAAGCTTCCAGCCAACCACTAATTTATTTCGACTTCATTATAACACAAGTCAAGGTCGTTGTCTGCTAATTGTTGAAACCGATGAAAATCATCGTTAGTCACTGCAGGACCATCTATGTTGAATATAAAACTGAATTGTGGAAGCGTACGTAGACACTATCTTATACGAGAGAGCGTCATCGATTCGATTTTTTCAGAATAGCAAGGCTCTTTAGAGAGTCTCATTTGTTCTGCTTTCTCAAAAGTCTTCCACACTCTCATCTAATGGGATAATAAGAGATGAATTCCAATGATCTTGTAGCCTAGCCCCATGTTTGGTTGTGGACTAAAGCTAAGGAGGCCTAAATTGGTTATTCCAACTTAGGCCGGTCTAAATTATTTATGTTTGGTTGAGGTCTAAAGTTATATCATAGCTTAAGTTATTCCTTGTTTGGTTAGAATTGGTATACTAAAGTTTTGGAAGCCTAAATTAGTTAATTATTAATAATTAGATAATATTAAAGTATTAATAATAACTATAATATATTATAATAATTATTTAATATAGTAAAAATATAAGATATTAATTATATAATTATCTATTAATAATAAGAAACTAATTATATAATATTAATATATTATTAATAACTATAATATATTAATTTTATTATAATAATTATTTAATATGTTAATAATATAATTATGTATTAATAATAAGATACTCATTATATAATATTAACATATCAATAATAACTATAATATATTATAATATTATAATAATAATAATAATAATAATAAGTTAATATATTAATAGTATAAGATATTAATTATATAATTATATATTTTTAATAATTATTAGTAACAAGATACTAAATAGATAATAATTATTTAATATATTAAAAATATAAAATATTATTTATATAATTATATTAATAATAATGATAATAAAATATTAATTATATAATATTAATATATTAATAACTATACTATACTATAATATTATTATAATAATTATTTAATATATTAAACATATAACATATTAATTATATATTATATATTATATATTAATAATAACTATAATATATTATAATAATTATTTAATATATTATCAATATAACATATTAATTATATAATAATATATTAATAAAAATATACTAATTATATAATAATATTATATAAAATATTTAATATATTTAAAATATAAGATATTAATTATGTAATGATATATTAATAATAGTTATTGATAATAAGATACTAATTATATAATATTAATATATTAATAATAATTATTAATATATTAACAGTAAAATATATTAATTATATAATTATAAATGAATAATAATTATTAATAACAAAATACTATTTATATAATATTATTATAATAATTATTTGATATATTAACAATATAAGATATTAATTAAATAATTATATACTAATAATAATTAATAATATAACTAATTATATACTAATAATATATTATTATAATTAATAGAGTTAGGCCATGACGTGGAATAAAATTAAACCACCATGTGAGATGGCTTAATTTAGGCCGGCCTAAAGATTGGCTTATTCCATCTTAGTCCGGCTCAATTAATGCTCGTTTGGTGGAATAACGAGGCCTAAACCCCTTATTCC